>JAXBDA010003086.1:13712-37346 GCA_036023075.1 Gaultheria prostrata | reverse complement strand
GCCGTCTTTCAAGATTTGGCAAGTCGAACATGAATAAGATAGTACCCAAAATATGTGGAATGCTTCCACTTCTTGCTTCCCTTCCAAAAATTATTTATATAAAAGTACATTTGCGATGATCTCTTCTCTGCATGCTTCAACTCTTTAACAAGATTCACTAGACTAATATTCAGAATCCCATCAAATTGCTCCACAACAAGAAAATCCACAAAAGCAACATAAGTACCCTTCAGAGTACAATCATGGCGTAAATCCATTCTCTGGGTGTATGCTTTGAATGGATTGTTGATCGGTTCTCCTAAAGCCATTTCTTTCAACACCGATTTACCTTCGCTTGTGTTGCTAGCTCGGTTTTCCTCTTCAGCACTATTGTTAGTATCGACCACTTTCAATAAAAAATAATTCTGGACCTCGGCAACTTGATCACCATTACTGATAATAATTTTTGGCTTCTCACCATCATCCATATCAATTTTCTTATTATCAACTTTGATTATGACCTCATTAATAACTTCTCCAACGACATCGTTGGCAAGACTAGTTGTATTTTGTTGTTTTGATCCATATTTTTCTTTTCAATAATTGCTCATAATTCCAAGGCAAAGATCTCTCCATCAAGCGTTTTTTAATTCTTGACCATGCACAAATATGACGCTTATTCTGTTAATCTCTTGAAAATTATAAGTCTAACTACCAATCTAATGTTGGACCTGTAAGTTTCAGCAACACGTACCTCCACTTTTCTCCATTCGAGATTTTCATATACCAAAAAAATATCCTCAAGGTTAAGTATCCAATCTAGAATATCCTTAAAATATTCACAACCACCAAATTCAGGTAAACTTTCATAGTACCTGCAATCTGAGTGAGAGTGAAGATTTGAACTGCTTCATGTTTATGAACCTCCCATTTGATTGACTCGCAACGTTTTGTCGCGAAAAATTATTGTTCATTGGTTTACCATCATAAACTGGATTATCATAAGCACGCCTAATTTGTAGGCGTCCAGGATGGTTGTTCGCCATTGGTTCACGTTCCTATTGCTCACGAGCCTGTAGATCTCGTTCTTGTTGATCACGAACCTGCTGATCTCGTGCTTGTTGATCGCGAAGTGGATCGTTAGGATCATGAACTGCTGAAACCAAGTGCTGATTGTAACAGTCAATGCACTCAGCATAGTGCGTATCTCTGCTAGTTGTTGTTGTTGTTCTGTCAATTGTTGTTGCTGCCCATCAATCGAACCCCGTACTCCATCAATCCCATGATCTCCAAAGGTTTGTTCTCTGTCTTTGGCCATTGAAATAAGGGAGGACCTTGCTCTGATACCACTTGACGTAGCGTTATAGCGGAAGAAGACTAAATATCCTTCTGGTAGACGAATGGGTGACTAGATATCGTTCTAATAAATGAATTGATTAGATATCGTTCCAACAGACGAGCTCTTGAATCCACAAGAAAAAGATAACCAACCTTGCACACAAGGAAAATAGAGAGAACTCTACAATTCTATTGATGATTGATTGAATAATTGATGCTTTGCTCTTCAGCTACATCCCTATTTATAATAAGCAAACCCTAATTAGACTAGGAATTGAATTAATTAAAAATATAAACATTAAAAGCGTAATCAAATTTGTTGCCTAAAAGGTTATAAAATCATGCCAAAATAAGCGGCATAAAAGGAAAAGAAAAATCTCTGAATAAAATCCTAATTCTTCTAGAACAAGAATCCTAATAAAATTGGAAATCAAAATCATACTGAATACAGAAAGATAATAATTCTTACCTAAACGAAAATATTCCTAATCAAAATCTTATTCTAAATCAATTCAAATACAAATAAAGAAACGTCCTAATCTTGTCCTACATCAAAAAGGTTCATAGTTTTTTTAGTTCTTACGTGACCCAAATTTACAGGAAGAGAATCCTCTTTGGTCCATGAAAATGGACTAGATCATCCAATTATCTCATGAGTAAGCCATTTCCGAGCTCATTTTGATGAACTGCTCAGGATTTAGAGCTTGGCGAGTTTTTTTTTTTTATTATGCATGGTTTGTTTTTCGTTCTGTGATTTGTTGTTCCCAAGATCCGTAGGGCGTTGTGGGGTTCAAAAATCCTAATAACTTTGGTTGATTGGACACCAGTTGATATAAGTTTGGAATGCATTTGTCTGGACATAAATGGGTTCCAATTCGATGTTGTAATCTTGTCACTCCTTTAGTCCTATTTTTGGTAACGAGAGAGAAATTCCATTACTAAAAGTTTTAGTGTATAGGGTGTAAATAATACAAAATAACTGGAAAAGACATAAAACACACAATAAAGATAGATAAACAATCGAAACGGAAGAAGGATAGAGCCTGCGAGAAAACGTTTCGGAGGTCAAATTGTCAAGAAATTGCATGCTTGATATCTGTATCCAGCGTGTAAATAGTCCTAGTTTGTTTGTCTCCTTTTTTTACTTTTCTCTGTCCCAAACTGTTTGTTCAAATTTAAATTGACCTACAATATTCCCTTATTGTCCTCTATGCAAATATTCCCTTAACTCCCTTATTGTCCTCTGTTTTGGGCTGTTTTCGTTCCAGGTGGCTACGGTTGCTACGGTTGTTGCCGGATGTTCGCTACGGTGGCGGATCCTTTCTGATGCATGTCGTTTATTTTTTTGCTTGTTTATTGTTATTAACTTTTTGTTTGTTGTTTTGCTATACTACACACACTTTCTCCACCATGCATGTTCTGTTCCTTTGGTCTTGTTTTGGCTTTCGCTCGTCGTCAGCGTTCCCTTATCTTCTGACGATAGATGGTCGTGTGTGTTTCACGATGTGTTTTGTGTTTAGTAGGCTAACATTGTCACTGTGTTATGTTCTGTAGGCTTGAAGCTAAGGTGTGACTAATTAGCTTAATTCCTTTAGGTCTTCGCCCGTCGGCCGCGTATTTCCCCCATGTAGTGGCGATAACACAGTATTAAGTTACATCATTGAATGAACAAAATAACAATATTTTGAGATTTGAGAGTGAAGAGCATTCTCCAAATTTGAAGAGAGAAAAATGAAATTTGAAGGATGATTTCAAATTATTTAATATTTGAAGAATATACTGAAACACATATTTCATTCACGACTCTTAAATTTTCTGACATTTGGTTTTTGAGCAATCTGCTGCTGGAGCTGCACTTAGTTATTGATTTATGTGAATCCAAGAGGCAGTAGTATGGTTATGGCAGATATACCAGACAAAAATGAATGACATTGGAGGTTTCTGTTTTGAGTGACAAATGTCAAAGTTCTAGCAAAAAAGGACTGGTAACAAAAAGGGTTATACTTTGTGAAATTTGATATGCCAATGAAGAAATTTATTTAATTAGCTAAAAGCCTTTCTTAATTAAAAAAAAATTAAAGAAAAAGGATAATGGCTAAAAAAACACAAATGTGTTTTCGTGCGTGGCAATTAACAATAATGGAGTAAAATTAAGCTCACACATGTGCACACCAATTGCTAACATCATGCTATTGACATGCATATGTAAGTAAATCCTCAATCATCAATCTTGAGCCAATTGTTAATCACCCCTAGGCCCTAATCCCATTAAGATAGAAATGATTTAAAAAACTCAAAAAGAATATATAAAAGAAAGTTATATAATTTGCCTTAACTTTTTCATTCAATCCGAGAATGAGCACACCAATTTAGTTTCTTTAAGGATTGCCTTACAGACCATTTTATAGCACTTGAAATGATGTAGATTCATGAATCTTTCATTCAAGCCTCAAGGGGTCCCATAATAGACACAATGTCTAGGCCATCTGATTATTATTATTATTATTATTATTATTATTATTATTATTATAGGTATTTTGTTGGGATTATCTAGAAACTATCCATAGCCCTAAATTCCAAACGCTTATGTCAAGGCTCGAACCCTGATCTCGTTTATGGGAGAACCAGGAGATAACCGCTAGACTACAAGTCCTTGGGATTAATCTTCAAACCCTCAATACTTTGTAAATCTTTAGTGGCCTCAAGAATTTTTTGCTACCGCTGTTCTCTCTTCTCTTTTCTATTTTGTTTTTTCAATTGTTAACTACAAATTTTGGCATATTTTAAGGTTTACTAGCACACTGTTCCTAAAGGCACTTAATTCCTAATATATAAATGACTCCTACTAAGTAGCCATGATGTCCTACTAGTGATTAATTACCCCTTAACAATACAATACATTCCATCAAATGATTGCCTTTCAAAGTAAAAGAATATTAATAGAAAAAATATTAATCAAAGTAAGCTTCAATAGTGTCATATATAAAAGAAATTAAAGTTTTTATATGAGTCATCGATCCCATTTAAGTGAAAATTAATTTGAGGAGGAAAAGGGGACTAATCTCTACCATCTATTTCACCAATTTCTAACTTCCATTTTCTCAAAGCATATAAGCAAAGCACATACCAAGAATTGAAATTTATTTATTTATAATTGGAACAAAAAATTTCAACGAAATTGTGGAAGGGGGGAGGGAAGAGAAAAAAAGATCGACCAACCTTTACTACACATAATTTAGGAATGAGATGACAGCATTTAATGCAATCACGTTAAATTGGTATTCGAAAAATATTTTTGAGTAGCCATTCGATTGCAATAAAATACACGTATCTCAGTGTTATATATTCTATTAATCCATATCAAATTACCATCATAATTTGGAACAAGGTAAACCCTGTTGATGGCAATATATTTCGCTCCATGTGCCTTGTTACCCTGTGTATTTTTATTTTATTTTTTTTACTTGCCAGGGTGGCTATTGAAAGAAACAAAAGAATGGCCGAGGTCGGAGTAAAAAACAACAATTATTGAGATTAATTATGGGAGTGATGCTACATTACCGTAAGGTTTTACTTTTACTTTTGTTTTATCCTTTTTGTTTCAATCGTCGACCAATTATCTTTTACCCGTCGAGAAATATATATCATTCTGTACGCAATCTTAACCCTTTAAAAATCATATTCTAATCGTTATAGATTCGGGCATCTTGAAATTTTTAACATACCAACCTATTTTATTAGATATGACATTTAAGATTCGGTAATCTTTCAGATCTAGTCTCTAGATTGCTTAAAGAGAAGGTTACATTATTTGTGTGTTGGGAGCTTCTCATTTATATATGCTTTAAGTGAAATCTTTTTTCCACTCAATTATAATCATTCTTCATGGGAAAAATAATTTGATTTTGGAAGATGAGTTTTAATTTGAAAAAGATTCATAAATAACCATATTTTTTACCTTCTATTGGTTCAATTCAATCTCAGCCTTTAAAATATGTCCGGGCCATCCCGAACCTAATTAAAAATGGCATATTCTTAGTAGTTGGTGTTGTGGCAGCTAATACATCTTTTTACATACCTCTTTGTATCAATATATGAATAAGATCATCTCCAGTTGCTACATGGTCCTCTTCAATGATTTCCGGCCTTCCCGACAGGGCCGGCCCTGAGCTAAGGCACATGAGGCGAGCTACTTAAGCCCCCGAATTTTGACCCAAAATTATGGCCCCAAAGAGGTATAGCCAGATTAGAATATATATTTAATGTAGCACTTATACATCAAATGAGCTAGCTAGCCCAGTGAAAATACTTAGTTTTGCTATCCAATAGGTACATAATTCAAGTCCCGAGGCCTCTATTTTCCCTCTCTGTAAGAATTTTTTTGTTTTCCCCTCACAAATTTGTCTTAGGCCCCGAGAATCTCAGGGCCGGCCCTGCTTCCCGAGCCCATGTTGATGATTGCAGCATTCACTTTCTAGAACTTATTGAGAACATTAACCAAGCCGAAAATCATGTTCATGGAATATGCATTTACTTTTGTAACAGATTTGTGTTGAAAAAGATGAGTTCTAGTTCAATGTTTTTAAAATGCGTTCCGAAGACAAAGCAATCAATATCCGATGACATGAATTTTAACGTGATTGATGTTCTCAAGTTTGATAGTACTTAAAATGAACAATTTGGATTATCGAAATGGACCAATAAAGGGCCCACAAAAATACATTGAATATAGCCTTCTGTCCGTTGTGAGAAGTGAGAACAATAATATTTTTGCACCAAAATAAAAAGAGAACAATGATGTTGATCTCCAATAATTAATTTCTCGCTCTTTTATTCAAAAAACAAAAACACTAAGAAAAAACCAAAACGGATGACGCGGATTATTTCTCTTGCAAGTTACGATAATGGTAGCGAGCTAGATAATCATGGTAATTACCATTGCAGGCAGAGTATTGAAGTTATCTTGCTCTGCCTCCATCTATCACATTTGGAGACAAAATAATTTTTACCCAGAAAGGGTTGGCTGATTCTCTGGTGATTAACTTCATTGATAGTGATATTTGAGCTTGTTTGTTGTCCTAGAACAATGTTCATGTGAATGATGCATACCCGGCCGGGGTGCTGGTGTATATATTCGAGCTGTTAAGATTTGTAAAGTGTCGAGATAAAATTAGGAACGTTGAGAATACATTCGACGGCTCGTATACCACACACCATGCTCCCCGTTCCGCAGAGTGGAATATACATACTTGTGGTCAGTTTGTTATTTTAACAGAGTAGGGGTTTTGTTTTGTGGTGTTGTACTCTGTTCTCAAGGATATTTCCTTGGCCGCGTTTTTTTAGTGTGGTTTTTTATTAGTAAATAAGTATCGTAAATAAATGAATTAAGAAAGTAAACAGTATGAAGCATATTAAAAGAAATTAAAGTTCATTTTGATTAACATAATTTAGTTTTTGACTTATTCTTGTTTGTAGAATATGATTCTTATATCTTGGCTTTTAAATTAGTCCCATCAGAATCGAAAAGCAAAAAAAAAAGACTAGAAATTACAAAAAATCACTAAAGAGGAATATAATCAAACAAAAAAGTTAATTAGGTAGACCCCATGATTCTGGTCCCCACTCCCCAACTAAATTCCGATTACCTACTTCCAGCACTGAATTGATAGCCTGTTTGTGCTTTTAGTTGGCCAATCAGAATGCAACAACATGGTTTGTTGACTGATTTAGTGACTGGGTTTACCTCATTTGACCAATCCAATTCCCTTCACATGACTTTAACTGTGGATCACATTAGGGAATTTTTTAGTCCAAGTTGCTCCAGATGATGGAGTCTTGCCTTGCTGATTGGATAATTAGAATTACTCCTACATGTTTCCTTGTTTATGGGATTCCACTTTATCCCTGCTCCCTTTTTTTTTTTCTTTTGAAAATTTTGGGTGCCGGTTGACTTGGTGTTACCCAACGTGCATCTCAGTTGTCCAAAAATATTTTGTAAAACCCAGATTTTAGATCAAGAAATGAGAAATGGATGGAAAAATCCTGACCGTCCGAAATAGATTTAGATGGCCAAGATATACGCCCAGACGCCATGTTTGCAATACCCTATTTGCATCCGAATTTTTTCCCTTTTTCAATCTCAATTTCACTATTTTGGTGGCTGATGAGGACACAGAGAGAGAGAGAGTAAACTAGAGAAGGTCACAATCATTGGGCCCCACAGAATGTGACGTTTTAAATTTCCTAATCAATTTTTTTTTGTTCTGTCTATCTTTATTGAATTTGATATCTCTAGAACCGTCATTGCGTGCAATTTTAAAAACTGTTCAATAATAAGATACCCATGTAATTCCAGGGTATGGGTAGAAAAAGATCTTAGGCATACCTAACATTTACTCTCTCCGTCCCGAATTTGTTGTCCATTCATGGGCTTGCATGTCATTTTTCAATTACTTTTATCTCTCAATCTATAATGTGTTTTACAATTTTGAAACTTTTGTTTAATAGTACTCATCGAGAACTATCAAACAAGATCCATATTGAATATATACAATATTACACATTGAAAGATATAACCAATTTTTTGAGGTGCAGTGAATAATGAAAATGGACAACAAATATGGGACGGAGGGGAATACTATTTAGTGGTTGCTATAAAAAACTTCCGAAATTGCAAACTCTTACGTTTCTGAAAGGAACTTCAAGGACGTTATATTGTGAAACTATGCACTTAACTTAAAATTGGAAGGCATCCGAATAGGCAAGTTAGAGGCTCGATTCAATCTCCGTATTCGTTATTTTGCTTTCTTCATTGAAAATCCAGAACAACAGTAATGCACTAGATTCGAAAGTTAACTAGGCTAGCTAAATTCTAATGTCTTGAAAAAAAATGGAAAGTAAAAATATGTTGACCACACAATCCCACCATGAGTGTTTTGTAGTGGTGACTTCCACAAAAAGAGTTAAGGGTCACTTTCTTAATTTCCTACTTATGAAAAGTGGAAATGAGATGGTGATCTTATTTGCTAGGAAAGAATAAGAATGTTTTAGGGAAAAAAAAAAGGTTGGAAAAAATTGGAGGTCCAATGGATCTTAAGATTCCTCAATTGAAAAAATTGGGATACACCAATAATGGCTGGGTAAGTGTCAAAGGAGGTCAAAAGGAGGTTATGATTTGCATATTTGACAGGGGCACCAAAATACCACTCAACTATCCATCATGATATCAAAATTCGCATTCTTGAACCTTGTAGGATTGTAGTATTACCACATATTTTTTGACCTAATTAAAAGTAAGGGATATCCACTCTCTCAATTTTGTTGTGTCATAAAAAGATTTCCATTGACATTCCAAAGGCTCTTTTTTCTACTCATTTCTCTCCTTCATGTAGTTTTATTTTTTCTTTCATTTTGGCATTTTATTCCATTTATTTGTTTTCTCCCTTTTGACTTTCGAAGTACATGTTCTAGCTTAAGGGAGAAGGGAAAGGAGAAATGTAAGGTATCAACCGCTGACTCATGAGCTAGAGTTTGAGGACACAACCATTAGGAAGACACATGTTTCAAGGTAAGATATTTTCTTTTGAATATTTAACATCAATTACGATCTAAAACTATCATTCTTTTTCACTTATAAAACATAATGTGGTAAAATATACACATCTAATTTACATATCTAGATCCATGCATTGAAGAAACCGTGTCATACAATTAGTTGAAAGAGCTTCAGCTTTGTAGAGAACAATTTATCTCTAAAGACCTTAAACCATTACTGTTGATGGAAATAGTCGAACAAACTTAATAGCCTAAGAGATGAACATTTCCCATTAATTCTACCGTACCTTTAATACCTATATACCATCTTCAATAGACGGTGACAATAATGATAATTCAATACGCTCAGATGAGGTTAGTACGCGGTTTCAGTATTGTTAGGAGTTCGAAGTTGTCGCTCATTAATGAGAGTCATTAATTTCTTACGGGAACAACACCTCCTTAGGAAAGGGGTGATGTGAAATGCTTGGTTGTGCCAAGACCTTGTTGCGGTCCAAACGTAGACTAGGCCATACGTTCTGACTTCTAAACTAAACTACTGTGTTACAACTCTTGAGAAAGATTGTAAAATGACGTCTTGCTTGTTGAGGAATTAAAACTAAAGGCATAAACTTATGAAAACAAGGAGGAAACCAAATGTAACTTGTGTTTTACGAAACAAAATAACAATGGTGGAAATGAAAAGATAAAACAAGAAAATAGCACGTTAATTGACGAAGTAGAGGCCGTTTGACTGGAAAATAAACTATAGGTATTATACTAAAAGACAATTGAAGCTAAGAAGTTGTAAAAGTGACAAAGGAATTTGACTGTTGAGGCGCGAAGCTCTTGGCTTGCCCTGCTTTCTCCCTTTTATAGCAGTGTATTCCCTTAAAAATAGCACAGAGAGCCTTGAAAGTGAGCCATATTCGAACTCCTGCAAAAATCTCTCCCACTTATTTAATTAGAGAAACAAACTGTATACAACTGTTGATTCTGGAGAAGAAACCCCATGATTGTTGTCACGTACCCAGCCCCATTGAACCAGTCAACTGAAGGCAAGACTCTCCTCTTTAAGAGACCACTCTCTCCATTGCGCTTTGATGATCTATGAACACGATTCCAATAACAAAATATTCCAAATAAAGAGAGAACATTCCCTCCTGAATGCCTGAGAAGCTACTACCTGCCCCTGGAATTCCCTATAACCAATTCGATAAAATATGGGACATTTTTCTCTTAAGGACAAACCAAACAGAATCAACGTTTACCACTCTGACCAAACTTCACCCTTTGGTCAACCATGGTCTTAAACCTTAGTACTACCTGAATGCAAACGGGTCCACTTTGACGTGGCAGTCTCCCCTAGGGTCTGACGATTTTCCAAAATCGGGTATGATGGGGTCAAATTTTAGGTATACTTTCCGATCTCTAGGTGTTGAACACGTGTCCAGGTTGGGTTGTAACTCAGCCACTCTGCCCGAGGTCGGCTGGATTAGGTCGGCTTGTATCAGGTTAGTTTACACTAAGTCGGCTACCCACGATGGGGGCTCAGTCTACTTAACAAGCTCATTCCCCGAGTTAGTCAGGACCAGGCGATGTGGTCTCCTTAATCATAATAGGGTATGACCCATGATCTTCCTCTCCTATTGCGAGGAGGATCCCTCCACTCGTGCACAATCTCGTCCATTCTCTCGTGTCCACATGCTGGAACTACCCCTAGAATCAAGGGTTGGAATCGCCAGAAGACCCGGGTTTTGTCTGTACTACTCTAAATCATACCAAATTTCACATTTAAGCTTCAGGTGATGAAATTAAGTCTCACGTTAAGTTTCGAGTGATTCGAAGCAAGTTTGCTATTTTTTAAGACACTGCACTTCCCGAGATGGCCGATTCCATGATCATAGACATTGAGATCCAATTTTTGACTTCCATTGGTATCATCTTCCACATCCTCATCAAATTGTTTCTTTCTACGAACAACTCTTTTTGCTATTGTGAATTCCGGTTCAATACAAACTTCATGTGCAAGTTTTTTGGCTTCCTTCATCAAATCTTCAAAACCATCTTTTCTAAGCTCTTCAAAGAATAAAATCAACTCCTTTATTCTTGTAATTGCATCCTCAATATCCATCTCTTCTCGTTGAAGAACTTTGCTTACTTGATTAACTTTGTCTAAAATTTTGTACCAAATACTAAGCTAATCAACAAACTCAAAATTCTCCATAGCATTCTTGCACAAGCCTTTAGCTTCCGCCATCACAAGATCATCTTTTTTGGATTGATTTGCAATTTCAATCAACGCATCTCTTAATTCCGGTGCTGGGTTTCTTATTGCTTTAACACTCTCAACATGACTTTCCCAACAAGTTACCGACAATGCCTTTGGTGTCAAGCCCTTCACATAAGTTCTAAGAATATCCCACCGATGTGTTGAACCTGAAAACAAAGTATAAACCTTTTGCACATATCCAAAAAAATTTCTTGCTTTCGCACAAGATTTTGCCATATCACATAGTGCAAGGTTTAAGCTATGACATCCACACGGAATATAAAATGCTCTAGGATTAACATCAAATAGCCTTTTTTTGTACACCTTGATGTTTACCTTTCATATTTGAGCCATTGTCATAACCTTGTCCTCTTATGTCATCAATGTTGAGTTTTAGATCAACCAAAGTTTCTTCAAGTCGCTTGAAAGCCCAAGCCCTGACGTGTCGTCAACCTTTACAAACCCAAGAAAGAACTTTTCCACCTTCACTTTACTTTCATCCTCAACATCCACGCATCTAATAACAACAGACATTTGTTCTTCATGACTAAGATCCGGAGTACAATCAAGATTAACCGAAAAGTACTTTGCTCTTAAAATCTTCGTTAAGATTTTTTCTTTAATCTCGTTCGCCAACAAGCTTATCAATTCATTTTGAATTTTATGGCTAAGATAATGATGTTGAATTTCTTTATCTACCACACGCCGAATGTGCTCTTGCATAATAGGATCAAATTCCGCAACAAATTCAATAAATTGACCAAAAAAAGCCCATTATTCTTCTCATAAATCTTCTCATTTGTTCCCCGAAATGGCAAACTATTTCGAGAAAGAGTCTTCACAACCCCAATGATTCGAACTAGTATCATCTTCCAACGAACTCTCTCTTTGTTGATTAGTTCTTCCATTTTTTTGTCAATTATTGCCTTCTTTTTAAGTCCATTATGCAACTCTACCCACCTCACAACATTGACGATGTGTTCCCCATTCCTTTCATGCTCTCTAAGCTTTCTCAGAAGGTTATGCCAATCACTAGTTCCCTCTTCGGCCAAACTAGTTGCCATTGATTTAGACTTGAATAACTTGCAACAAAAGAAAAATACCTTATTCAACTCATTTGAATACACAAGCCACTTCATTTCTTGCTTCTCACCATTTGGAAGATCACAAATGTAAAGATTGGAAGAAAAGTGTCTCCCACGAATACTTTCTTTAGGAAACCCATCATTTTCTCTTAAGATCTTGATAGGACCTCGTAGAACTAAGCATACCCTCTTAGTATCATTAATACTTCCCCAAAGTCCCGGATCATAGTTCACATCAACATCTTTCTCAAGGTCAAGCATACTTTCATTTTCTTCATTAACACTTCCATTCCCAAGATCAACACCTTCATTCGTAGGTTCTTCCCCAAGATCAACACCTTCACTCGTAGGTTCCTCATTAACATCATTCATATCTTCAACATTGGCTTCTTCATTGACACCTTCCTCCCCTAATTGTTCATCACTTGCACCTTCAACTTGACTCAGAAGTACAGATTTTTGCCTTTTTGCATTAAATAAGCTAGTGATCAAAACCAGCTAGTGATTTTGCCATTACTTCTTTTCGTTGCTTGACTTTTCTATTAAAAGATCCGGAATTTTGTTTTCGAATTCTAACTCTATTCTTGTCATTATCATTCTTCGTCATAGTACCTATGATACAAATCATAATTCATTCTATTATTAGTCGAGTAAATGATTTTTATACCGTACTTGATCCCAACTAATTAACTATGTCACAAACTCAAGATGTATTCTATATACACCATATATTATGTGATTAAATAGGCAGTCAGGTTCAGATAAAAAAAAAACAAAGAATAGGCATTCAAGCATACTGCATATGCAATTTTGTGAGTGCATTGTGGCTTGTGCTGCTGTTCATATGCATACAATCCTTATTTTTAACTAAACAGGCTGCCGATCAACAAAAAAAAAAAAACCCTAAACAGGCAACCAATGAACCAAACATTACAATTCCTAATTTAATATTTTTACCCTACACATACCACATCAATAAATAGAATACAATACATAAAAATTAAACTAATAAACTCAAAGTTAAAAAAAAGTTTATTACCTTTCCAAGCTCCAAGTCCAAGTCCCAAGCAATTTAGGGCTTTTTTAATCAAGAGAGAGAGAGAGCCGAACATGATTAATGCTTAGAGGGGAGAGAATTTTTTAATATGAGATGTAATCTGGAGGGGAGAGAGTCAGAGAGAGGTATAAACTTTGTTCTTCTTCTCTGTTCTTCGTTGTCGGTTCTTCGTTCTTTTCCAAAGAGTGGTGGTGGTGGGAGATCAAAGTACTATAAAGTGAAAATGGGTGTAGTCCTGTAGACGATTGAGTTACAAAATTAATATTTTTTTTCTTTTGGAACCAGGGTTGCCTTTATTTGGTTTGGGTCTTCTTGGGTCTGATGTTTTAAAATAAGATTGGGTCTATTAAAGTAATGTATTGGACTAAGTTGGGTTGCCTTACCTGTTATAAAAATTTTTTTGCCGGGCTTACGAATTTTTTATTTTTTTTTGTTGCCTTTGGCCCAGGGGGTTGCCCAAGCCCAAGGGCTTGTTGGGCTCACCCTTGGGCCGGCCCTGGCTGATAATGCCAAAACCCAAATTGTTCCTGCCAAAACCCAATTGTTAGTGCCAAAACACTAATTGTACCTTTCATTGAATGACTTAACTGCCCTCAAATTACTTTTTATCATAATTTGTTTTTACAAAACTGCCCCTTAAAACCCTTCAAACTTCTTTTACGAGTGTTTACTTTAACCATTCCGAGCTTCATCCATTTTCCTCGAGAGCTCAGATCGGCTCCTATGCATTATTGATTAATCAAACTACTACTCAAGGTACATCTTGCTTTGACTATTGTATTATTTTCATAATCTTTGGAATTATTGGTTTTTTACTTGAGTTTTCCATAATTTTATTGCTCTGCTACTGTTTATTCTAAATTTTAAGGGTTGAACAAAAACTTAAGGTTGAATCACATATTCTAGTTTTTTCGTGCCTTTTTTTCTGTAAGGAATAGCAAGGATGGAGAGTGTTTTTGAGTATTTTTTATGTAACTTTTCTCGTTTATTATCAAAACGTAAAATTCTTGTTTTCTTTTCATAATGTAGATTTAATGAACAAGAATTATGGAAAGTGAGCAAACAATCGAGGGCACTGTTGAGAGTTCAATTGATTTGGTACTTGAACAAGGAGGAATCAAAACCCCTAACCGAGAAAGTGAAGAAAAAAAAACATAATGATATGCTTGAAGAGCTTGGCTTGAAATTTGAGTCGCGTGAGGAACTTCTCGACACTCTTGGGGAGTTTTTTTCAATGCAAGGGTATGCAATATCTATCAAAACGTCCACGAAGGGTAGATATGCTACTGTTGGTTGTGATAGAGGTGGTTGTTACCGAAATAAATGGCATGTCCCCATGGAGCGTCGACAAAGGAAAACGGCAACCCGCCTTATAAACTGTCCTTTTGAAATTTGTTGCAAAAGACAAGACGATGGATTTTGGGTGTTCGAAGTGAAAAATAGGTCACACAATCATAAACCTTCTAGCGACATGGCATGACATCCTTCTTGCCGCCGGTTTTTGAAAGAAGAGATCGTAACCATTGAAGAAATGACAAGATCGGGAGTTCCTCCGCGTCAAATTCTTTCTTCACTTAGGCAAAGGAATAAGAAACTTCAAGCTGTGTCAAGAACAATCTACAATATGAAGAATAAGCTTCAAAGGGAGAGTTTGGCGGGACGAACTATGATTCAGGCATTGTTTGACGAGCTTTATCAAGGTGATTTTACTTTTAAAGTTGCCTATGATCAAAATGGTCATTTGACACATCTTTTTTATGCACACCCTCTCTCAATCACATTGACAAAGAGCTATCCAACTGTTTTCGTAATGAATTGCACCTATAAGACTAACCGATACAAGATGCCTCTACTGACATTATTGGGGTTTCAAGTTTTAACAAATCATTCTACTCTTGTTTTGCATTTTTGGAAAAAGAAGGAGAAGATGCTTGGGCTTTAAGATTGTTTAGTAACCTATTGGGTCCATCTTGCCAACCATCTGTCATTGTTTCCAATACGGAATTGACCTTGATGAATGCTATAAAAGTTGTCTTTTCCGGCAACTACTAATCTTTTATGTGTATAGCATATTGAAAAAAATATTTTGGCAAATTGCAAGCCTCGCTTTGAACATCAAAAAGACTGGAGCACATTTTTGTCCATTTGGAACCCAGTGATTAGCTCTCAAAATGAAGAGATGTTTGAGCAAGCTTGGAACTTTTTTTAACTGTTGTACAAAGAGAAGCAAAAAGTGGTATCGTATATTCGAAGGACATGGCTTGCATTCAAAGAGAAGTTTGTGAAGAGGTGGACTGATAAGTGTCCTCACTTGAAATCGTGCCTCTTCTAGGGCGGAAGGTGCACATGCAAATTTGAAAAGATATTTGCTAGTTTCAACAGGTGATCTCCAAGATGTGAAGAACAATATATGTCTTGCAATTGAAAATGAGATAAAGACTCAACTCTCAAGCGAGAGGAACCGGATACCTCACAAATCCAATATTCTTTTCTTTAAGGAACTTGTTACTCGTGTGTCGGTATTGCTATGGGAGAGCTGCTTAAGCAATATGAAATGATGAGACGTGGCACAATGCAACCACCATGTACGGGGCACTTCATGGCAAACATGGGTCTTCCTTGTGCATAGATGATGGTTGATTGGAAAGACAAGATATTACCTCTTGATGCAATACACTTGCAATGGAGGATTGATATAACATCTTTGTCTGCGTCTAATGGTGAAGAAGCTGGAAATGTTGCTACTCCAAAGGAACATGCTCAAGAGAGCATTTCTCAACTTGTACATTCATCACTTCCGATGCTTTTTGAGCCGAATATTCAAACTCATAAGGGACGTCCACCGGCGTCAAAAAGGGGGAAAGAACCAAGTTCTACAAGACGGAATTCTTCAAAATTTGAGCTCACTGATGCACCACGAAAGTGTAGTATTTGTAAAGCTGCCGGTCATAACAGTTGAACATGTCGAGTCAAATTGGGGGTAAATGGAATGAATTCGAGTTATGAAATTGGTATGGCTTATGAAGGAAGTAGCATGGATGAGGCTGACAACCAAATTCCTATTTCCACATAGTGGTTTTGCTTGGATGGATGAGCTAAGGTATTTGCTTGTATTTTTTTTTCATCGTAATTTCATAACTTGATTTTATGACTTCTCTTTTGCTTTGGTTAACAGTAATTTTTCTTTTCTAGTAATTTTTATACTTCTCTTTCATAACCCTTTTAAACTTTTTTTAGGTAGTGGTGATGAAGGTTTCTCCGCCAAAAGAGATGCAATATGGAGTTTTTGTGTGGAGGCTAGAATATTATTATTTGTTAACCACATATTAGAAGTTTCGAATTTTATGTTTTAATTATTGATAATTATGTGCCTGGATTTGTTGAATTTGTTGGAATTATTGATGATTATTGAATTTTGGTTGAATTTGTTGAATTTATGTGGCATTACGATTTTGGTTGAACTTGTTGAATGAAGTGGCGTAGCTTTTCAGAACAAGTGGATTTGAAAAAAATAAAAAACATGATGAAAGAAGAGATTCAGGGGTAGTTTTGTAAACTGAAATGATGGTGAAAAGTTATTGGTGTAGAAGAGGGCAAATAAGTCATTCAATGATAACTTGGAATGAATGTTTTGGCACCAATAATTTTGGTTTTATAGCAACAATTTGGGTTTTGGCATTATCATATCCCTTAATGAAATCATATATATTTTCATAAGTCAGACTGGGGTCCGAATTACAGAGTGACCTAATTCCCCTTATGCGCAGGGGATATGTAGGCAGCCCAATGAGGGATCGGTCACAACATTTTCAAAATATTTTCTCCCACAATCATATTATCATATTACCATAAATTTTCAAATACTTTTGAAAATAGCCTTCGAGCACCATTTTATGCTATCCGAGTTCTCGCACAGGATCTAGATGACCAATTCTATTATTTATGGTATTGCTTATATTGTATTCTGTGTGCATTTTCAAATAATGTCGTGCATACCCAGGAGTCGTAGGGCACATCCCAAAATGTTTCCGGACCCCGAAATCAGCTTCTCCTCAAAATTATCAAAATGCCCTTTCTTGTCTGTTTGGCCTAGTTTCCCAAATAGAGTCAGTTAGGAAGTGTCCTATGGCCCGTTTCGAGATTCCTCTGGTCCAAAAGTCAGCTCCACATCAAAATTATCAACCCTTTGTCATATCCAGAGTCATTTCGTCCTACAGAATCGATCCGGAAGCTTCCTGGGGCCCGCTGACAGTCGTCCGCAACCCCAAAACCAAAATTTCCAACTTTTTACCAAAATACCCATTGAGTCACAAAAACCTATTCTCAGCCTATAAACCCTACTGGGGACGACCCGGGTCCCGACAGAGACAATCTTTCGGCTCTAGACTGCAAAATTCAACACTTTACTAAAAAGTCTTTTGAGTCTTCTGAACTAATTTTTACTTTCTAAAATGATACCGAATATGACTGGGTACCAATTTTCGGCTCCAGTCAAGATTTTTCAACGTTTTACTAAAAAATCCTATAAGTTTTCTGTATTCGTTTTTACTCTCCGAATTTGTACTGGATATATCCCGAGACTCGCCGGCTGCCAATTTTCGGTTCTAGTCGAGATTTTTCAACTTTTTCCTATGAAGTTATAAACAGTCTTTTGAATCCATTTTCGGCATTGCGGCCACCCCAAAAACATCTCGGGGACCACCCTTCAGCTATTAGCAGCCTTGGATAACCATTTTTCTATTTTCTCCCCGCTGAGTCGTGTAGTCTTCTCAGACCTGTCTTCAATGCCAGAACCTTCCAGAGATGTCCCAGAGCCCTTTTGTATTTCGCTCACCGCCAGAGTCTAGACATTGTCCTCTGTGTATGGTAGAAACACTTTTGTGCCTCGCTGGCTAAATTCCCCAGCGAGATTAACTTCTCTAAAACTTCAATCTGTTTCTTTTCCGAAGTACGCGAGACTTGATTCTCCTAAAGCCGGAGATACGTAGGCAGCCCTGAGGCCGGACTCGATCCCAATCCCTAATGCTTCTTCTTGTCCTCTTAAACTACATGATGACCTGATTCTCCTGAGACCGTAGATACGTAGGCATCCTTGAGAATGGGCTCGATCCAAATCCTCTTTCTGTATATATTCCCCCTTTATTTTAAATGTCTCTGCAATAAATATATTTTCAGACAAAATACTAGTTTTCTTCTTCTCATTGTATATATGTCATCATTTACCATCCTCACAAGTCTTCAATCACTTATATATTTTTTGAAAAGTTTGTTCCGAGTGCCGAAAGGGCGGGGTAGGGTCCTTCGGTTTCCCTACATGTAACAGTGAATTACCGAACCTTTTCTTATCTAACTATAGTAGACCAAACAAAAAATTGAGTCATTTATATCAAAATAAAATCGGGTCTTTCAATCCGAGATATTTACTCCTCTTTTTTTTCAAAGTATCTATTTATGCGGTGACTTGGCACACCTAAAATGTTGTCAAGTGGCGACTCTGAATTATTTTTCATATCGAATTTATTCTGGCTCAGTCACAGCTGTAAAACCCGTATTTTATAAAACCCACGTCGCTTTGAATATAACTTGGATTACTCGACAATAAACCCTTTTTCCAACATTGGTCGAAATCCCGGATGCGACAAGGAGGATACTTGTGGAAATTATCCATAGAATTCACTGAGTTCAAAGCTAGTAATTAAACGGATGATATAAGGATTTGTGGGTAGGAGTTAGCTACTGGTGATTATTCACTCATGGTGCTATTGTTGGCCCTGACATATTACGTCAAGTATCAAATGAGAAGAAGAGGAGTCATACTACCCGGAGGAAGGCCCCGTTGCTGATCAGACACCAACTGAAGACTGGAATCTGAATCTTGATTTCTAGAGTCACTTTGTCCTTTTCGTACCTTATTTTGGATGACTGTAATCTTAACTTATCAAACTTAGTATTTTTTAAGGTTGTATTCGAAGTAAATACTTTGGATGTTAATTTTATCTCATGTTTCCGCTACAATTTTTGTTAATTGTTTTAGATAATCATACTCTTTTTGAATTAAATGATTTAAATAGTACTTTCTAAATTCAGATCGTTACAATTATATTATATATACATACATGCATACACATAATACGTATTATAGTTTAGAAAATTGAAGGTTTATCAAGAATAACATTTGCAGGTTTATCAAGAATAACATTTGCACACACATTGACTCCTTCAAGTTTGACTTAAAAAAGAAATGACTATTTTGAGTATGTAATTACAGACATTTTGTATACTCGTATATACTACGTACCAATCGATGGCCCATGCGGGACTAAAGCTTATAGCCATACACAACACACAAATATATATACCTATACATGTATTATCTGTAGTCTATCGGGGCAGGTTCCGGTGACAACATTTGACACAATAATAATCGGAGTCACACGCTAATAATCGGAGACGTTCATCTTGTTTAAATATATTTACAAGAGTACCTGCAAAAAATAAATTCATTCGGATATCGGTAAGGATTTGATCGACATGATCTAATTTAGTTTTTATCTTGTCAAATTATGGACAAATACCGATCAAGCCCTTACAGATATCCAAATGAGTTGATTTTTCTGCGGGAACCCTTAAAAACATGCTTTAAACTAATTGAACGGTTCCGATCATTTGTATCGAGCTCCAAAATGAGTGTTTTACATTTGATGTGTCAAATATTGTGTCAACAAAATCGAACCCTACAAATATATAAACACATATATCCATGCGAGGACAGAAAGAAGAAATCTTCTAATTGGATATAGTGTCATTCGTAATACTTGTTAAACTAAATTGGCTTTTTGGATCAAGGCCAGGTTTAAAGTGGATGATTATTCAGTTGAAGATTTTAAACGTTGTCTGGATGGGATTAGGAAAATTAGAATCTAATGTGACTTGATCTCCATTTGGTATCTGATGGCTGGTTGGATAAGGAGGTTTGCTACTAATCTGGTCTGCTCCAGATGCTTGCGGAAGGTGATTCATTTGTTCAAACTTAAGTTGCAAAGGCGCTGTGAAGATGTGCTGGGTTTCCCATAGTCTTCTCCTTATTCGTCTATTTTGATTCAACTCTTTGTTGAAGTCTCAACTTTGCTGTTATATTTTGTTTTCATGGTTCTTTTGAATCATGTTTTGTTGTTTCCTTCTCAATGTTCCCATTGTCGAGTTTAATAAAATTTTGTTGCCGTTTCAAAAAAAAAAATGACATATTTGCTTACATGGACTCAAATGAAGGGGCTCCACTCCTTTGAAACCTCATATAATCCTCCACCTATGATTGCCAACTTATGTTTTAACAAGAAATCCGACCTCAAGTGCTTTTTAATTATTTGCTATTGCTCCCATGGTACCAAGATGAAATAAAATATCCCAATTGCTTATTCTTTTAATGTTATGTAAGGTAGGGCACCCCACGTGAAAATCTTGGTGGATATAGCGATATGGGGTGCCTCATTAGTAAAAAATGTCGTAAGTCTCAAAGCTGGCGCAGTAGTAGTTGCTGGCAACTAGTGGTCTCCAAAAACTTTTCGCTTGGGGTTTGAGTGTACAACAGCGTCTTATATTTGTTAGTCTCTCCGCTAATGAACAGTGAAATTTGTTTCCGACATGTATTAATTGGCACATCGGAGTGAATATTGTGTTATAAAAAAAAAAGAGTAAAACAATTCCAATTACAATTCTTTTGAAGTGTTTTACCAAATTTTCTCACAAGTAAATTAAACAGTGCTGGTCCTTGTATTTGATTGTGATAGATTAAGTGAATAGTTTATAGAATTATTGAGACATGGTTTTAGGGCAGCCAAGAAACACAAACCAGATTGGTCTCACACATGGGGCATATGCATCCAAAATCACTACTCTCACCAATCATGGATTTCTTTCATTATACTATTGTCACCAAAGTAGGGCACCATTAGAGGTCAACCTCTCTCTCTCTCTACCCCTCTCTCTCTCTCTCTCTCTCTCTCCTCTTTCACTTTAACATGACCAATGAGGGAGACAGTTTTTAAAAGGACCAAAGTAATGGGAAGGAAGTAAGAAGATTCGCTGGAGATTCGTAAGCTTTGTATACAAATAAAAATTAGTGGAAAAGAATCAGAAGAAAACACTTGGGTTAGTGCAGGACTAGGGCAAAGAAAAGGCATCCTCTTTGCATTTGTCAGCAGATTATGGACTATTTCTTTTTTTACTATAATAATAGAAAGAAAAAAAAATGTTCACATAATCTGATCGGAATCAACATATCCGGTGATAAGATCTATGGACGATTCTTATTGTTATTGTTGTTGTTATTATTATAAGAAAAACAAGTAGAATATTATACTAACCTAATTTGGGAAAAATATTTCTGGTTAAATGACAAATTAACCAATAAATTAACGCGATTGATCTCTCATTTTCCACGTCCATTTACGATCCCAATAACTCCTAAATAAACACGAATTCACCTAATCATGCCATTTTTTTATGCATAATTCAAGTATTATAACAGAAGTTCTCAAGTGATGTTTCTCAGAAATTTCACTGCAACTGCCAAGAAGATTATGGCAAAATTAATTTACCTAAAAAATAAACTAAAATACTTGGACATCAAAAAGAGATGGCACGCTATAGTTAAAATAAGTTGCTGATAAAAGCTCTAGTGTTCATATTTTTAGAGCATTGCTACAAAACTCCAAATGACGTATAGGTTTCTCATATTTTCTAAATTGAATGATTTCAGTTGTGTTGTTTATATATCTTCAATATCGAGGTCTTGGGTTTGAGCCTTCTTAAATCTGGAACATGTTGCAGTGCCAAAAAACGCATTAAATAGCACATGTTGTAGATAAAGTAGGTTATACAAGCTCGATTTTTTTCTTTTCTTTTCTTTTGTCCATATTTTTATGGTTTAATGACATTGGTTGTCCTACTTATATGTGTTGCCGTTGCCAAATATATATATGTCCATGTCTTAATGAAATTGATGATCTTATTTTAATTCAAATTATCTTGGTTTTATTATTGCTAAGCTTCATTTTCCCCTTAATTGACGGCAAGATAAAATAGGGCGCAATAATGTACGACTTCTTTTTGTTTTTATTGATTTATTTTGTTACCCTTTTTTTTTTGGTCAAAGTAGTTGCTTAACGTTATAAAGATTGGAAGCAAGAATCAAATCCTAATTTTGGAGCCCGGCCGGCCAATGGAAGTTGGTTCTTCTCTTGAAGTAAACCTTCCCTTTTTATCTTTTGATTATTCGCTAAAAAAGGATTAAAGAAAGGTTAATTTACACAATAAGCATAGTAATGATTCTCTCCAAAATTGATTCATTTCCCACACTGATAATCTAATAAGTCGTCCACTCATCAGTGTTATGCTTGCAGATAAACTATTTAATAAGTTATCGATTAGTCTTATCATTCTTTCTTAAGACGACTAACGCCATGTTTCTATCTTTGATTTGTCTTAGAAACTAAAATAAAATATAAATTGAATGGAACATATATGAAGTTATGAACATTTATCGTACTCTGATTTTTTTAAACCAAAACCAACAAAAAAAAAAGAATAAATCTAATATCAAACATTAAATAAAACTAATATCAAACATTATGTTAAACAGACACCAATCAATACCTTAATGTAACTCATTTATCTATCATAAAAATGAGTTCGATCTAGTACATCCAGCTCATTTTTTGAAAGATAAGTATGTCTCGATCTGGTTTTCATTGGTATTCGGTCAACATGATTTCTTGTACGATTGGTATTTTCGACGATTTCAAGAAGAGGAATGGTTTCGATCAACATAATGGGCTCCAAAATGCAGCAACTGCATACGAATTGACTCCCCTTAAATTAACTGTTGAGAAACTTGCTCTCAAATTTCTTTCCTATTTTTTTTAACCTTCTCATATTCTTTATTTTCAATCCAAATGGGTTTGCAGAAGAAAGGGCAAGAGCCTATTCCACCTAACTTTAAAAAGTAAAAAAACAAGCATATTCCTAAAATCGAAGCAGTCACTCTTTCACAATACATTACATAAAAAGTCGTAAAAAGCCAAAAAACCGATAAGCTGGAACACCCCTAAGGGAGTAATTATGGGAGGTGATGAGGTTAATTTATCTAAAATAAGTAAGTTAATTTCTCTTGTGTGAACTACTAGCTAGCTTAATAGAGGGGGGAATTTTTAGATTAATTAAAACAAACATTAGTTGGGATTATGACCTGGAACCCACTCTACCACTTGATCGCTTTTCTTAATCAAAGTTAAAGTATTATTCTCATCCGTGCGATCATTTATAATTTACTAATATACCAGTCACAGTGATTGGTCTCCTCAAAAGAGTGG
>JAXBDA010003086.1:0-11800 GCA_036023075.1 Gaultheria prostrata | reverse complement strand
GAAACTAAAAATTAACAATTCGCGTCCCTCAAATTTAAGGCATTCCCAACAATTATCCACGTTGACTTGAATTCCACTGAACCCAAATCACCAAATATAGCTCTCCTTTCTAACCTCTCACTCGTCAAATGTCACCGAGGGCGATCAACAACAAATACCAAACAAGCCCAAGCAATGCTTGAACTTGGCAATCGAAACCGATTTAGTCAGTGCATCTGCTGGGTTATCTGTTGTTCCACTTTCTTCACCTCAACTTGCTTCTCTGAGATGACATCCTGAACGAAGTGATACTTAACGTCGATATGCTTGGTCCTCTCATGATACATCATTTTTTTAGTCAAATGTATAGCACTCTATGAATCACAAAATACTGAAGTCACACCCTGTGCAAGACCAAGCTCACAAAGCAAACCTCTCATCCATAATGCCTCCTTCACATCTTTAGCAATGGCCATATACTCCGCTTCCGTTGTAGACAAAGCGATTGTAGCCTATAAAGTAGCCCTCCAACTAATGGCACTTCTGGACAGAGTAAAGACATAACCTGTTAGAGACCTCTTCTTATCATGGTCACCAGCAAAATTCGAATCGACATAACCAACAGCATGATCACCAGAAATGGCTACCCCAAACAATATACCAACACGTACAGTTCCACACAAATACCGTAGTATCCATTTCACAGCTTCCCAATGTGCCTTTCTTGGATGCCCCATATAACGACTAACGACACCAATTGCATGTGAAATATCAGGACGAGTACATACTATGGCATACATAAGTCTCCTAACTGCGCTTGAATATAGAACCTGAGACATATACTTCTCCTCATCCTTCGATTGTGGTGACAACTTAGCTGAAAGTCGAAAATGTGCTGCCAAAGGGTTACTAACTGCCTTCGAGTTCTACATAGCAAAACGCTCAAGCACTTTTGAGAACATATGACTTCAGATGCAAAAATAATTTGCCAGCTACTCAATCTCTGCATATCTCCATACCTAAAATCATGTTTTGGCGCACCCAAATCTTTCATCTCAAATTCACCACCTAATTGTTTCAACCTGCTGAGTTTTGATACACCTTACACAACAATAAGCATATCATCAACATACATCAGTAGCATATTATCAACATACAATAGTAAATAAACAAATGAACCATTTGGAAGTTTTAAAAAATACACATAACTATCATACTCAATCCTAGAATATGACTGACTTATCATAAAAGTATCAAACCCGCTTATACCACTGCTTTGAGGATTGTTTGAGGCGATACAAAAACTTACGAAGTAAACAAACATGATCCTCCTACCAAAGATAACAAATCCTTCAGGCTGGTGCATATAAATCTGTTCCTCAAGTTTGCCATGCAAAAATGCAATCTTGACATCAAACTGCTCCGACTTAAGATCAGGACATGCAAAAATAACAAGTAAAGTGCGAATGGAATTCTGATTTAGGACTGGTGAAAATACCTCATTGTAGTCAACACCCTTTTTCTGACTGTATCGTTTCGCCACTACCCTCGGGATACCTGATTTGCACTTGAAGAGCCACTTGCACCCAACAATCCTCTTTCCTTTCAGCGGTTCAACTAACTCTCATGTCTGATTCTTCTGAAGAGATTCAATCTCCTCATTCATAGCAACAGACCACCGTGCAGAGTCAGCACTTGAAACAGCTTCCGTACAGCTATAAGGTTTCTCATCCTCCATTGTCTCAGCCACTGATAAAGTATAGGTCACCATCTCAGAATAAGTCGAATACCTTTCAGGACGACGAATTTCCCCCTTGGCCTATCTTTAGCAATAGTGCGTGGTTGTTCAACTGATGCATCAACCTCCATGTCCGAACTCTGGAACTCCTCTCTAATTGGGTGCTCAATGTTTTTCTTCCCCGAGTCAGAAAATTCATTCAAAAACTCCACCTGCTTTTGAACACTCTATTCCTGAACTGTATCGTCAACCTACTAAGACCCCTTAATAAGAAAATTCTCGTCAAAAGCCACATCTCTGCTGATAAAAAACTTTGAGTAATCAAGGCACGATAACCTGTACCCTTCCACCCCTACTGCATAACCCAAGAAAATACACTTATTAGCATGTGGCTCCAATTTACCCTCATTCACATGAACATAAGCTTGACACCAAAAAACACACAACCCAGAATAATCAGTTGTACGACATGACCATACCTCAAACGGAGTATTGCACTCAATAGCAGTCGACGGAGACCTATTCACCAAATAACATGTGGAAACGGCTTAAGCCCAAAGCCCAAAATTCTTTGTCCAACCCGGCATTGGACAACATACAACGTGCCTTCTCCAAAAAAGTCCTATTCATTCGTTCAGCCACACCATTCTGCTGAAGGTTTCCCTCACTGTGTGATGCCTCATAATACCCTTATCACTGCAGAACCTATCAAACTCGCCAAGACAAAACTCCATACCATTGTCAGCTCTCAAATGTTTTATTTTCTTACCAGTTTGATTCTCAATCAAAATTTTGAACTGTTTGAATGTATTTAACGCGTCACTCTTATGTTTCAACATATACACCCAAATCTTGCGAGAGAAATCATTGATAATACTTATAAAATAACGAAAACCACCTTTTGAAGTTACCTTTGCTGGACCCCAAAGATCCGAGTGAAAATAATCCACTGTGCCTTTGGTGCGATGAAGAACTACACTGAATTTTGCCCTGCATAGCTTGTCGTAGACATAGTCCTCATAAAATCTAGCTTCTTAGTTTTCTGGCCATATAGCAAACCCTGTTTGCTCAAAAATGTCATCCCTCTCTCACTCATATGCCCAAGGTGCATATGCCACAAACGAGTCAAGTCTGAATGTGAAACCTTTGATGAAGCAACTATTGCTACAACACTTGAAACAGTACCACCCTGGAGTGTATAGAAGTCTTCATTAGTACCACTGCACCCTTTGAGACTTTCAAAACTCCACCTTCACCAAGGAATTTACAACCATGAGAATTAAGAGCACCCAAAGAGATAATATTTTTCTTCATACTTGGAACTTGTCAAACCTCAGATAAAGTCCTAACCATACCATCATGCATCTTGAGCTGAATCGTTCAAAAATCAACAGTCTTACAAGCCATGTTGTTGCCCATCAAAATTGTACCACCATTGATTGGCTCATAAGTAGAAAACCACTTATGAACATCTAGAATCCAGAATACACTGGGTATTAAAACGAGTATCACCAACCATTGTAACTAATAACACTGTATCTGACTCATCTGAACTTTTTGCAACTCCAACAATTTCTTTACCCCCTTTCTGCTTCTCCTTTTCTTTCTCTTTGAGTTTTAAATAGTTCTTCTTCTAGTGCCCAGGTTCCTTGGAAAAATTTCACTTTCCCTTCTTACCTACTGACTTGTACCTTCCCCTATTACTCGACTCCTTCCTTTATGTCGTTCTTCCCTTTATAAACAAACCCTCCACATGTGCATCACCCTCGCCTGACACTTTTTTCCTCAATTCTTTCAAATAAAGGATGGACTTAACATCTTCCATGGATATTGTGTCTTGGCCATACAATAGGATTGTAACAAAATGCTCATATGAAGGCGGTAAAGAACATAACAAAATTAGGCCTTAATAGTTAGTCATCCTCAATTTTACTATCAAAATTTTTCAAATCCATGATAACACGATTAAACTCGTCTAAATGATCCTTAACAAGTGTACCTTCATGCATTTGAAATGTTTAAATACGTTGTTTGAGATATAACCTATTTGTGAGTGACTTTGTCATATATATGCCTTCCAACTTCAGCCAAATACCCGCTGTTAAAGTTTCTTTTTCCAGCTCGCGAAGAACATCATCTGTCAGACTCAACTGAATAGAACTCAGAGCTTTGGCATCCATATCTTCCCAATTTTCCTCATTAATCCCAAATTTAGTCTTGTCTAACAAAGCCTTGTGCAATCCCTGTTGGGTTAATATAGCCTTCATCTTTACTCTCTAAAGACTTAACTGCTGCTCTGCCCATCAAACTTCCCAATCTCAAACTTAACCACCATAACCACAATCAGAAACGAAACCCTCATTTTTCAACCTGAAGCTCTGATACTAGTTTGCTGTAACGAATGTTATAAACACAATGAAGAACTTGAAAGAAAACAAACAAGCAATCTATCACACAAGACACAAGATATACTTGGTTCCCCAAGATGGGTACGTCCACGGGCGAGGAGAGAGAGGATTCACTATCAAACCTGATGAAGAGATACAAAGAACCAATTGTATTCCGTAACTCTAGAGAGCCCACGATATGAGAAGTAGAAGCAAAAGGATGAAGCCCTAGAAGTTCCCCAAATCCCATATTTATAATGGGGTACAAAAAACGAAACTGAAAATAACAATTCGCGTCCCTTAAATTCAAGGCATTCCCAACAGTTGTTTTTTTTTTGGTGATTCTAAAATATCAGATAGTGCGTTGGACTCGGGGCGTGCTGTCCCTTAAGGAACAACATGCATGCTGACCCCATCCGAGCCGTCCGCGCTCAGTGATCAGCGGCCCAGATCAGTTTGGTAATGAGCGGTGCAGATCTGTTTGGGTCCGAACAAATCTAGGTCGTTGATCGCCGAGCACGAACGGCTCAGATGAGATCAACATGCATGCTGTCCCTTAAGGGACAACACCATCCCCCATTCCGGACTATATTCATATATTGTGGTTGTATCGAATAGTGGAAGGAGTATGTAGTTGGATAGCCGAGAAAAAAAAACACTGTGCTTGGATTTTTTTGCTTCTTAATTTTCTAATGGTATTCAATATCATTATTTATGTTGTTGCATGATATTGGTCATATCTGACACTATGCGCTGAACTTAATTGTCCTACAATGGGAGTACAGGGCTGAATATCATTTTGAGATGGCTGTCCATGATTTCATTTCATGATCTATGCGGTTCATAATCTTTAAAAAAATCGTTTGCAAGTAAGCACAATTAATTTGAAATTAAGCTGAAAGTTCGTCAATAAGTAAGAAATGTTATACCATGTTAATCTTTAAAAATTCGTTTGCAAGTAAGCACAACTAATTTGAAATTAAACTTCAAGATATGTGTATTATTTACCAAATAAAAAAGAAAAATTTGTTTCGAATCTTTCGATAATAAGACTTAGGAGTCCGGGTTAGGTTATATTTGCCTCGACTAATTCTAGGCCCAATCCCATAACCCACTTACGTGCATACAAGTTTTTAATTAAAAATAAGCATGTAAGTTTAATTGTTCGACATTAAATTTCCAATTAAGAAAGTTGACTCGGTAAATTTTTCTTTCTTTCTTTCATTTTTTAATCGGATACGAATTTTTTATATTTGAAACTTTTGCTAGAGGGTATCATCTGCAATTCCATATAAAAATCTTGCAAATTAGTTCAGGAACACATATCAAAATTTCAAGTTGATCCAAACAAACAAAAGCCCTAATCTTCTCTTAATCTGCTAATAGCAAGTGTATAACATTATAGGGTAACAGCAACGGAATAACAAAAGCCATTGTAATAACCCGAATTTTCGTAAATAAAAATTCGAATTATAATTTTAATATTAATAATTTTCTCGGAAAATTATTTAATCGTCGACTGATTTATTTAAATCAGTATATATTCGTCCGCGTAAATTCGTACACATGCCAAAGATAATACGAGAGAGAGAGAGAGAGAGAGAGAGAGAGAGAGAGAGAGGGAGTACATTGGACAATCCCAATTTTGACCAAATCACCCAATTTTGACTTTCCAATTACGGCATATGTAAAGACCCGCAAATTCATGTTTCTTTTTCGTAAATAACATTGGGGTAATGCGTGGAATCTCGTATAAAGATAAATTTGATTAAGTGATGAAAGGATTTATGTGATGTGTAATGTTGGGGTAAATTGGGTTTATACAAGCCACTTGCGGGTTTTTAGTGTAATTCTTGGAAACCTTTTAAATTGTGTGGTGTGGGTGTGTTTTGTGTATATGTGATGAGAGAAGAGAGAGAGGACTTCATCTCCTCCCCCAAAAATTTTCCCAGTCGTCTCCCTCTCTCTCCTCCATAGCCTCTCAAGCTTTGCCCTCCACCAAACCAAAGAAAATCTCACCCTCCAAACCTAGCCCCTTCACAAAACCTTCCTAAAATCACGAGACCTACACATTGGTGTACTTATTTCACCCCGGTGTTTGAAGATTTTGCTTGGAGTTTGGAGCTTGAGCTAGGGTTTCATACTTGGAGGTGATTTCTAGTCAAAATCCCAAGAGGTAGGGGAATCTCTATCAATTCTCAATGCAATAAGTTGATTGTTTGTGGGTATATCCCTATTTGTGTTTTAACCACTTTAGAAATGGAGAAAATGTCATATGAACCCAACCCATGAGTTCTTCATTGTATTCACTTGTTGTTGGACCCCAAGTTGTTGGCTTAATACACCTTTCAAAGTTCTCACAAAACCCTTGAATCAAAACCCACCAAAATCCCCTTGAGATTGTGCAAAAATTTGGCTCGTAACACAGTTGGATCGATCCACCTTTGCTAGTGGATCGATCCACCTTAATATTTTTGGGAACAGAGGGCAGTGGATCGACCCACCTTTGCTAGTGGATCGATCCACCTAGCTCATGTGGACCGATCCACCTTTGCTAGTGGATCAATCCACTTAGCACGTTTGGATCAATCCACCTTTGCTAGTGGATCAATCCACTTAGCCCTTTGTAAATTTTTGATCCTTTGACCTTCGATTGAGTTCTGTGCGTGCTACACTTGTTCTTATTGAATTGAAACACTTTGAGACACCTACCATAAATATCATGAGAAATGTTTGATGAGTTCTTAAGTTCCCTTCACACGTGACGAGTTTGACACTTAATGACGCGAGTTGACGGTTATTGAACGAATTAGGGTTTTGAGCGTTGATTTGAGTTGAGCTATTGCATGGGCACTTAAATGAATTGATTGAGCATGAAATGATAGTAAATGATGAAAAGATTGACACGGGGCCCGAAAGGGTATGCCCGGAGTGACACGGGGCCTATATGGCATGCCCGGAATGACACGGGGCCTTTATGGTATGCCCGGATTTTTATTGAATGAAATGATTGAATAAGACACATGATGAGGGTGTATAGAGAGCAAGAGTGGTACACTTGGTATGTATTGGACATAATGGAGTGATTGTTGATCTAATGTGACGAATCTTGAACTACTCTTCTATGTTTGACTTTCCGTGACTTCTTTGGTTATTCTTCTTGAAGTTCCTTCCTTCATTGTACCTCATGAGAATCTCATTTACATTTAGAATAGATAGATATTTTCCTACTGGGCTAGTGAGCTCACCCTTAAAATTTTCAGGTACTCGGCAAGGAGGAATATGATATGGACTTGTGTGGAGTGCATGCATGATTTTAAAGGCTCAAGGAGGAGTTGCATTATCATTTTTCCTAGTTAACTTATCATTTTTGTATAAGAAAATCTTGTAAATGCCCTTGGGGCTTAACTCTCTATTTTTAATCTGTAACCATATCGAAATCTATGTAACATCATTCGGGGAATACTATAGACTTTTGACTTAACCGTGGTTGGCATTGACCACCACGTGGAATATATAATTCATTTATGTTTATGAAAATTTGGGGCGTGACAACATGTCTATCCACTTATTGTGTTGTCTCTCTCAGGGAGGCACAATCTACTCACTGACGCGCCTAGATTTACTAGCTATTAACTTCCCACTAATTGTCAGTACATTTTGCTCCGGAAGGTTGCGTAGTCGCGTGTAACTTGCACTGCGAAACAAGACTAGGTGAATCCCCTTTATACTATTAATGACGCAGCTATTAATAGCATGACGCGCCTAATAAGTAGCATGACGCACCTATAGATATAGTAGCCTCGTAGCCTCGTAGCCTTTATCGCTCCACAGTACAATTTACTCCGGCAAAGTAGCTAGTCGCGTAAAATCTGCACAGAACGGTTACGTAGTCACATTAGTTCCCTTGCATTATTGGCATAGCCTGACGCACCTAAGATTTGATGACACACCTACAGATATGGTACTTTAATAGCCTCATGTCCCTTTGCAGTACAAATTAGTCCGGGAACTAGCCAATCGCGTAGAGATTACACCGGAAAGATCCGTAGTCACTCTTGTATTATTAGACTAGCCATTATTATCCTAGGGAGAATATATTCCCTCATTTAAGATCGCGTCATAAGATAAGATTGCGTCGTAAGATCAAATCTTAGCCCTTATTAGCCTCATGTTCAATTGCAGTGCAAACTAGTACCGGAAATGTAGTTAGTCGCGTATTTCTACACTGTGAAATGTGACTAGGTGAATCTCCCCCTTGATTCATTGAAACCAAAGCTATGAATCAATAGGCTTAAGCATATTAAACCTATGGGAAAAACCCCTCATCATTACGCGTCATAGATTCACCTCATGATGAGATTCTTACCATAATGTGGAACAATTTCCAAGAAGCAGAGGGAGAGAGAGGGGCCAGCAATTTGAGGGAGGAGGAGAGCTCACTCCATTGCCTATAAATAGAAGGCACTTCCTTCACAAAATCTCACACCAAAATCCTCTCTCACTCTCATAGTTTGTAGTAAGTTTTCTTAGTAGTTTTTGGTAGAAAATCCCAAAGTTCTTGAGTGTTCTTCATGAAACTCAATGAAACTCAACCTCCACCACCACTCTCCACCCTCCAAAGCCGCCCTTAGATCTTAGTTTAGAAGTTCCGGCATACCCTCCGGCGTTTCTAAGAAAGTTTACTTTCTTTTCGACGCCATTACTCCGCCCGTCCACCTACAGCTTTGTCTTCTTCCGTTTGATATCGGAATACAGTAATAATCTTTATTTAAGTGTCTACTAGTTATTTTAGCGCAACTTTAATTTTTAGTAATGTTATAATGCCCGGTTTAAAAATAAAAGTTAGTAGTTTTACGGTTTCGAAAAAGAAAAGGGTTGTGATTCTAAAAATACTTTTTCGAACTTACGCAGTCGTTATAATGCTCGAATGGAAAATGATATTTCAAATTTACGCAGTTATAATGTCCGATTGGTTTTTGGAAAAATACGCGAACGGATACTTTTGAAAAGGCAAAATTATCGGCAAATGAGAATTTTCTCAAAAAGACTCCGTGGAATATTTTTGAGAAATGAGGAAAATATTTTATGATTGACTTGAGATTGTGGAATGACCCAAGGCTAACACCCTTGAAAGTCTGTCTAGAATGAGGATGGGTGATACTAACTGGATACTCCGACCCCCTCTGCCTGGGACTTTCCTGGTTATTCTATTGTTGAGAGAAGGTCGCCAAAAGAGATACGATAATTTGAGAAGACACGTTTTACGAGAAAATATTGATTTACGAAGAAACACGTTTTACGAGGAAACACTGATTTTTTAGAACGCGATTTACGAAAAGTTGCATTTTTGCGAAAAGGGATTTTGAGACATGTGCATAGAGACGACACGATTTTCGAGATGAATAGTTAACACGAGAAAAAGAGATGAGAATGAAAATGAGATGAGAACGGAATGATTTTTAAAATGAGAATGCATAAGGGAATGCAGCGAGAGCACCGCCCCAATTCGCGGAGAGAATCTGGTGGTAAGGGCTAAGTGTGCATAACACATAGCGAACGGACCTCGAAACGTACTGTGGGGATCAGTAAGATGAGACGACCGGTACTATGTAACGTGTGAGCCGCGAGATGAACGAACCTTATAAACAGACTGATTGGGTTCAATGATATAAGACAGCCAGATTCTCGAATGGAGAGGTTGGTACTGTCAGTTGAAAGAGGACGGAAACAGACTAATAACTTTCAGAGTGATGGGAGATGATTGAAATGTTGAGATGATTGAGATGAACGAAAAGATGAAATTTGAGGAAGAATACCTATGATGATAACGGGAAATGAGAACGAGACACATGTTTACCACCACGTTTACTCTGATTGATGTTGACACTAGCACAAGCATATTTACACCGGCACTGTTATATTTATTCATGAAAACTGTTTTCGGATAAACTCATGTTATTACTTTCGAGCCTTATATATTGTTCTAGAATTGCTAGTTGGGATTTGGGTAGAGTTATTACAGGGCGTCTCGCTCACAGTGTTGCACTTGTGTAACCTGACATAATACCATGATGTTGCCTTGCAACTCGGACGTATTATGTCAGAATTCCAAGATGAACATGAGGAATTCTATTACCAGCAGAGTCTCGGAGCAGAAGCTGCCGGCCTGGGGAGTGAGCCGGCAGAGGGATAGAAGACGTCATAGATCTGTCCCTATTATAAATAGTGTAATTCAGCGAAGAAGACGCCTTGTCAGACTTATATTTGTATTTTCCTTTTATTGTAATAATAATTAGCGTTCCCGGATTTTCGGGGCGTTACAGCCATAATCTTCTCTTATTATGCTAACATGGAAAGTGACCCTACATGCCCCTGTTTAAGTCCTGGAGTTTAACCACTATGGGCCGAGTCAATTTTTTTTTGATAATTCGAGCCGTTTATATTGTAATGCGTCGAATGATACGTGTACGGAAAATTTGATTTGATGAAAAACCAGCAACCATTTAATTATAATAGTTTTATTTAATAAAAAGACCACCATTTATTTTAGTTGCAAAATGGAGCTAGCTAGCTAGGGAGAAGCCGGCTCCATTTTAAAAGTTAGCCAATCACAGTGGCCCTGTTCGTTTGGTAGTTTAGTTTAGTTTTGATGATGTCAAAAGGTGTAATGAGTGGAGAGAGATAGAGAGAGGAATGAGGAAAATGATGATGTCAACAAAACTAAACTAAAACTAAACCTCTTAACCGAACATGGCCAGTAGAATTTGTGCCCATCCTTGGTAAATTGCCTTGCACATAGGGAACATCGACCTCCTTGGTAATATCAATTTCCCATCTCAAAAGTATTTGTTACAAAGAAATTAATTTTTTGAACAGAGAAACCTTATATTAATATATACTAAAAAAGAACACTACTGGCCAAAAAATACAAGAAAATAAAGAAAAAAGAAAAAAATACAAAAGCCGCATAATTCTACAACAACGACGATGAAACCACCAATCCGCTCGGATGTGGCTGGAGGAAGATGACGGAAAGATATCAGCGTTCGGAGCCCCACATCTCTTCGTCCCACCACAGACACAGCTGCCAGGTGCCACCGCCGCTGGAGAACCCACAAAATTGGCATCTAAGCTCAGATCTGAGGGGTAGAGCTCCCTGATAAGTCGATCTTGGTCGCGCATCGTCCAAAAATGATGGGGTAGTGGGAGAACTTCTCTCATGAGGACGAGAGTCTCAACCACCACACTACCATGGAGGAAAGATGAGAGCAAAGAAAAATGAGAGGAGAGAGTGGGCAGGGGGATGGAGAGGGGAGAAGGAAGGAAGAGAAGGGGAGGGGGCTGAAAGAAGAGGGGAAAAGATGGGGTGGGGGAGGGAGGGGGTTCCCCACCCCAGAGTCCTTGCTCTAGAAGTCTCCCTCGGCTCTACTCCCAGAAGGAACTTAATGGAATGTAATATCCTAGCTAGTAGTCCACTAATAATTTCATGTAGAGTTGGTGGTCTATAATTTAACAGCAAATGCTATGGTGATCATATGAGTATCAAATTTTGGGTACTATGTGAACTGATAGGCACGCAATATCGTAGATATAAGTGCCTTAATAGGGTAGTGTTAACACGTTTTTATCTTATTTATTCCCTATTTTCCACTTGATGCGTTGCTTTGGTATGTGTTTGTGTTTTTGTTAATTT
>JAXBDA010003085.1:0-37350 GCA_036023075.1 Gaultheria prostrata | reverse complement strand
TCTCAATGAGATCTATCAAACAAGATCCCCATTGCTTAGAAAATTATTTTTGTAACTATATTATTTTTTAGTTTGAAAATTGCACGTAGTTTCGTAGGGGGCAAACATTTTGGAACGGAGGGAGTAATACTTTTGGGTAAGAAAAATAAAAATCCTAAGGTACTAGAGCTTTTGATTTTCATATTTTGGTGTCATCTTTTAGATGGCCAATTTTTTATCAGAGACCAAAATAATTATTGAAGGCAAAACATTGGAAAATATCAAAAGATTTTTAAAAAACACAAACAAAACCGGGAAAAAAAAAAAAAAAACCTAAGTTTTTGCTTGCTGGAACATAGTTACAAGAGGGGTTTGTTAGGATCAATGTTAGAGGTGGTTGATTTGCTCGGTTGTGGTGGATGCGGGGAGGTTTTGGCTGGCATTTTTGGGGCGGCGGCGGTAGAAATTGTGCCGACATGTTAGGATTAGGTTTTGGGTTTCTTGGGTTGAGCTTGGCCCTCTATATTTTGGGCTTGGCCCTTTGGTGTTTATGGGCTTGGCCCATTTGGTGTATTATGGGCTTTGTCCCTTTGGTATTTTGGATTCTGTCCTTGCACCCTTATCGAGCTTAATAAAACTTTTATGCCAATAAAAAAAATATGTTTGAATTAGTTTTGTAGGCATTATGCCCCTTCTAACATGCGGCTTAGAGTTTAGGAATCAATTAATATGCATGAAGCCATGATTCCCTAATTTGAATTCATCTTTATTCTCTATCACGTAACTTAATTAAAGAAAAATGTGAATAAGATTACCAAATGTAAAAATCAATGTAATGAAAAGAAAATTGGTGATTAAAAAGTTCTTTTTTAGATAGATAAAACGTAATCATTTTCAATCAACAAAAATTAATTAAAAACAAGTTGGGTTGGTTCATTTGGATGACTTGACTCACATTTGACCCACTGATTTTAAAATCAACTGGTGGAGTGGTGGCGCGAGGATGGAGTTGTAGAGTGGTGATTATGGCAGCCGTGGTTATGTTGGTATTGTTGTTGGTGGTGGTTGCGGCAGCGCTGGTGTAGTGGTTGTGGCGGTGGAGTGATGGTGGTGGTGGTGGAGGAATGATGGTGGAGTGGTGGGGGAATGGCGGAGTGGCGGCGGCGGTGGTGGAAGGGATACTAGAACTATAAAAAAAAATATGAAAGAGCCTAAGAAGTTATGCTTCAGTTCAATTGAATTAAAAAGCCACTTTTTATTTGTTTGCAAGGACAAATTCATTGATGCTTTACGTTATGCTTTTTATGTTAGATGGGCTTTGAGTGAGTCGAGTGCCTGTGTCCTCAACTTTCTATCCCTATGACAAGAGTATGTTCTGTTCGTCGTCCTTCCTCCATTCTTACGCCTGTTAGAAGTTCTTGTTATCACAACATAACCTTGCACTTTCACATATCTACCATAATAGTCACGGACTCACGGGCATTATGGTATATCTCCATCGGTTCAAGTAGTTGGGATATCTCCATCGGTTTCTGGTGACAGTTCTTGAATTTTCATCCTTCTAATACCAAGAAAATAACACAATAGATTGGAAAAAAGCTTGAACAACAACGATATTTTAAAAAGCTCACCAGAAATCCTCCTTTTATTTATCATTATTTAAGTTTAGCTCTTTGCGTACATATCTAGACCTCCATACCAATATCAATTATAACAGTTGTTAGGTACTTAGGTGTCTTGCTGGAACCACCAACAACACAATTTTTTTGTTTTTTTTTATATACATCAGTGGGGGTTAGCCGGGGAGTTAGTGAGGGGAGTCTAGAGGCTATCCATAACCCTAAACCCCAAACGCCTCTGTCGAGGCTAGAACTCTGGTCTCCCTTATGGTAAAATTAAATAGGAGATAACCGTTAGGCTACTAGTCCTTGGTTACCAACAACACAATTAGGACCACCAAAAACATAGCCATTTGACATTTCATTAACCATATTAGTGGGAAAAAAATTAACCAAACATAAGTTGTACGCTTCTATAAATTATACTTTTGTTAAAAAAAATAGTGAGAAACAACAACCAAACATTAGTTAATTCAACACCATTAGATGCATGTATTAGTTAATTGGCTTATCTACTTTTTTGGTCCCTATAAAATAAGCTCAGTTTCATTTTAGTCCTCACAAAATTTTGCGTTTCAATTTTACCCTTGAGGTTTCATACCCATTTCAATGTTACCCTTCCGTTAAGTAAATGGATGGAAACCTAACGGTTGCCACATGGAAATACTAGGGACCACACAAATATTCATTTAATCATAGATTATTATAAACTAATGAAAAATTAGTCCATTAATGTATAATAAATTAATAATAGTTAACTAATTGGTTCCATAGTTTAACTATTCTATGATCTTAAGCTGATTTTCTTTGCTCTGATTATGAGAAGAATAGAGGTTGGGGGACTGAAAAATACCGCTCAGCTTGGGATTTGTTTGGAACATATGGATATGGAAAAAAACAAAAATGCTAAATTAATCGAAAGTGAAATCAACTGTTCACATAATTATCTAGTGAATCTGAACACTAATTTAACTTTTGAGGTAATTTTTGGTGTACATAGCATTGCTGGGAAAAAAAGGAAAGGAAATTTTTTTTCAAATAAAAATCTCCATCATTTGGTTTGGAAAGAAAGTGAGCGGAAAATAAGAAAATGTAGTTTTATACACGGTATACTTTCCGTAAACTCATGCGGTAGAGCTCTTGGATGCCCCACACAACATCCCTTCCTATTCCCCCTTTCCATTCCCGGGTAGAGCTCTTGGATGCCTCACTAATTAGTTAACTATTATTAATTTATTATACATTAATGGACTAATTAATTTTTCCTTAGTTTATAATAATCTGAGATTAATTGAATATTTGTGTGGTCCCTAGTATTTTCCACGTGGCAACCATTAGACTTCCATCCATTTACTAAACGGAAGGGTAACACTGAAATGGTATGATACCTCAAGAGTAAAATTGAACCGCAAAATTTTGTGAGGACCAAAATGAAACCGAACTCATTTTGTAGGGACCAAAAAAGTAGATAAGCCTAGTTAATTCATCCATGTTTGTTACAATCCATGGAAAAGAGAGAAATAAACACACACCAACCACCCCCTAAAATTCCCCAAATAGATGTATAATATTCAATAGAATAATAAGAATCGTTAAGTAATGACCTACGGATAACTCAAAAAAAAAAAAAAAACTAACCAACCACCCCTTGAAATTCTTCAAAATAGATGTATAATATTCAAGAGAATAATAAGAATCGTTAAGTAATGACTTACGGATAACTCAAAAAAAAAAAAAAAAAAAAAAAAAAACCTCACCAACCACCCTTCAAAATAAATGTATAATATTCAAGAGAATTACCCTTCAAAATTCTTCAAAATAGATGTATAATATTCAAGAGAATAATAAGAATTGTTGAGTAATGACTTACGGGGATGTCTACCTAATTTTTTTATGCACCCGTTCAATCATTGATTAATAAAAAAATTTCTCTGCGGGGCTGTCTACTAAACTGTGATTAGGGGCAATGGTTATTGTCGGTTCCTAAACTGTTTCAACGGTTAGTTTTTTTTAAAAAAAAAAAAAAACAGACTGGGGCTAGTTTAGTTGGTCAGGACTCATGTATCTCACTAGAAGATCAGGATTCCGAGTCTTTCAACCTGCATGTTAGTGTTATTCTTCTTGTATTCATTGGGTTATTTCTCCCCTTAATGGGTTTATTAGTTGCATTGGTGTTATAGTGATTGTTAACTTTGTTTTCAATTTCTCCATCTGCCTGTGCCTTGTGAGTGTTTCCAGCTTGATCTAGCTAACTCATATTTGTATTTTCCTACCGTTTGACAAAAGAAAGAAAAAAAAGAAAAACAGTTAGTTTTTGAGCACACACAATGAGATCATTCAGAGCATTGAATAGAGTTTTTCTTTGATTGCATTATAATGTCAGGAAGATCTCCCGAGGCCAGAGAAGATCGACGGGGTGAAATTTTGGGAGTTCAGTCTCTTTCTTCCCATGTTTTCAATTTTGAAGGAAAAAATTAGGCCAAAAAAAAGGAAAAAGAATTGGCTTGTGATGCCCAAGACAAAATATGTAGGCTTGCCTTGATCAATGTGCGATGAAAAAAGGAAGCTAAGGGCAAAATTAGGTGGTGTCCGAGGGGCATTGAATAATCTCTCCGCCAAATGTGACCTAAGAAATGAGAACAAAAGGTGTGAGCTCATAATTAAACTCTAACCCCAGACACTGATAATACGGGACACGTTAAGTTGCTAATATCGTATCTGGCCTAAGAGCAAACTAGAGGGAAGCTCACCTTGGATGGGGTGGCCTAGTGGTCTAGTGGTCAAAGTTAGGAATTTAAGGGTTTGTTCCCTCCTAAGGTATTAGGTTCGAAATCTATTGGGTGTTATCAACTCTTTTTGTGGCCAGTCCAAAAGGAGCTTTTGCTATGCCTTTAAATAGGATCTCCACTAGTAAAACAGTGGAATAATCTCCCAGGCAAGGTTTTAAATAGCGATTTCACGATGCGTTATAGTAACGGTTTGAGTGTAACGGTTCCAGTATTATCAAACATCCTGTAACGGGAATCGGGTGTAGCGGTCATGAATTTTTAAAAATCTTTTTTTGGTAGAAAATAATTTTAAATTGCTTAAATAATCCGTAACGGTAGAGTATCGTCCGTGAATCGGATATGGACTGATACGTAATGGGAACCAACTGGTACGCATATGATTTGTACTCTCCGTGGTATAACGGAATGTAACAGTATTGGAGAGCCAAAAAACCATTATGTAACAGTCGATACGTTACGTAATGGCCAATATTTAAAACTATCCTCCCATGATTAGTCAAGATATGCATGCACAAACTATCATTTGAACACCTGATTATAAAAAAAATGGGTGACCTGATAATGCCCCCCTACTAAGAGAAATAAAAATAAAAAAATAAAAATTCTCTCTCTCTAAATAAAAATAAAGACTAAAATTCTTCTAAAAAGAATAAAATAAAGACAGACACCTACCCCACCTACTGGAATGTACAGGCTGCCCCATGAGCTCTCTCGAATATTTTCGGTCCAAATGTTCGAAAGCCCTAGCCTACCTGCTGGAATTTACTGGCTTCTCCATTAAACAACAAAACAGAACTTTAACCCTGCAATATCGTTCTAATATATAGCAGTAACATAAGTACATATCGTATGAACATATGCATTTGAAATATACTCCCTCCGTCCGGATTTGTTGGTCCGTTTTGGAGATTTCAATTTTTTTTCTATTACTTTTTGTCCACTACTTTTTGTGTAATTTTTCCCTACTTTAGCCTTTAACTTTTGAAAATGGACAAACATTTTCGGATTTAAAAAAGTATATTTGTGGACTAACAAATCCGGACGGATGGAGTATTTTAAAATCATAAAAAAGAAACCATAATTATCAGGAGTATTCAAATAATAGCCTGACCCATCGAATAATGATCTGTCCATTATTTTGGAGTGCAATTTTGTTCAACGTTACCTTCACTTTATTTGGTGGAAAAAGTGGGGCCCACAGAATCAATATAGTTTCTAGTAATAATGGAGTTAATTAGTTTGTGGTGGCCTCACACTTCTACCACCATTCAAAGTGAGGATAACGTTGACCTCCATAAGAGTAAATAAAATCACACCCATTAGGGGGCTGATAATGCCAAAAATCATTTTTGTTCATGCCAAAACTCTTTCATTGAATGACTTAAATGTCCCCCACTTTTAAATGAATGATAAAATATCCTGCGCGATTTCAAGGGGCATTTTTGTAAAGCAAGTGGTGTAGTGAAGGACAATTAAGTCATGCAAAAAAAGAATTTTGGCAGGAACAAAAATGGTTTTGGCAGGAACAAAAAGAGTTTTAGCATTATCAGCTTCCCACTCATTATTATGATATTCAAATTCGATAGAGATGAAATTTTTCCTTTTGTACTCCACAAGAATTTGTCGATATGTAACTTGTTTTTGGTAAGTGATTAACATTTATAAATTCAGGTGCATGATACACATGGGTACTCCAGTGCATTTCTCCACCTGTGTTAAAATAATTGTATTTTTTTCGAAGGGGATATTCCCGCTCAAATCTTGTTCGGAACCATTCCAGAGTTTGTCCCACGACCCTCTGGAATACAAATAAAAAGGCCTTTCCTTAAGGGGTGACTTTTTAGAGGTGATGATTGTGGTGGTTGGGTACAGTAGCTGCGTGGGATTCAATCATATTGACCATGACAAAAATTGGATACAACGGTTATTTTTAACGCGTTCTCATAAATGGTGAATCTCATTTCATGTTACAGATAACTGTTGCATAAAAAAAATTCAATCAGGTCTTTTTTTTAGACTCGTGACCCTGAAATTGTAAAACGCAAAACAAAAACAAATGTGTCCATGTCAATTGAATATCCAACAAATGTAGGCCCCTATAAATACAAAACCAAACCACAAAGTAGTCTACTTTGAGAGAGAGAGAGAGAGAGAGAGAGAGAGAGAGAGAGAGGAGTACTTCAAAAATTTGCTGAGGCACAAAACCAACAAGAGCTTTATAAAAGCCTCTTCACCCTGTCTCCTTTTCTGAATAGAGAGATCAACCATGTACAAAGGTTAGCAGATGATTGTCGATCTAGTACTCTATAGACTATAGTACTACTGTGTATATTTCTTCTTTTCCTTTCCTTTTTTTTTTTTGGGTTGTCTTTTTCAATTTTCTCATATATTTGCCTGGGCATTATAATGGGTAAGCCTTATGGGTAAGCCATATTTTGTTTATTTATAATTTAAATTTTCTTTAATATTGCCTGCATTAGTTCATTGTGAAAAAATGTAAATAAAAATTCAACTACATTTGTGAGTAAATAGACCATATAGCTCAACAAAATAAAATAAACCAAGTCAATTTCCCAGCCAAAGTAAATGCATTTTACTTTATGTGGTGTTTTGTACGGAAAAATTTTATGAATATTTTTGTCAATGCTGAATCAAAATCCTAGAACCGCTTCATCTAGGAGTACAAGGTGACAAGTATACTTCTTGATGGCTTGATGTAATTGGTGCCAAGTGTACTCCAGTGGATGGATTGTTTTTTTGAACGGAAAAAAAATGATTTATATATTAATCTTTGAAAACAAATTACAAAGATTAAAGGGAACCGAGGAGTTATTTCTACCCAAATGAGACCTGATCATTTTATTTGGATTGCATGTAATTCTAAGTCCAATTCCAGTGGATGGATTGTTGGGACAACGTTTATGCATGTCGCTTATTGTTTTTTGTCAACGGGTGTGCATTATTGCATATCACAATTCAACGCACGAAACGGAGCTGCCAGCTCATTCAAATTGCAATATTCTCCTACAATGTTAAAGAACATTAGTTACATTCATTGCAATGGATCCCAAGTTATTTACTAAATGCTACTCCCTCCGTCCCAATTTGTTTGCTCACTGCGAAACTACGTGCAATTTTCAAACTAAAAAATAATGTACTTGCAAAAATAATTTTCTAATCAATATGGATCTTGTTTGATAGATTTCATTGAAAACTTTAATACGGTGCAAAAAAAATTCAAAAATTATTTTGATAAATACATTAATTTTTAGTTTGAAAATTGCACGTAGTTTCGTAGTGAGCAAACAAATTGGGACAGAGGGAGTAGTAAATATAATCTTTGTAATTAATAGTGCTCGCGCTTATTATCGTTGTAGTTGTTTCCTCTCTCTCCCTCTCACGTTCTAGTACACCCTCCTTGGAAAAGGACGTGACACCCTGTTACATATTATATTGGTACTTGTTACCTATGGTTTTGGTCAAATTACGAAACATCTAAAAAATTCACTATTCACGTAACTATTAATCACAATAGGGTTTTGGTACTTGTTACAAACTGTTTGAGATTTTAATAAATTCAGTATTCATGTCACTATTCACAATAACTTTTCAAAAAATACGTAACAATTAAGTACCGAAATCATACGTAACAGGGCGTAGTTTAGATTTTCTATATGTATAATGGCAAAACTGTTTTTGTTAATACCAGAACTATAGTGCATACAAGTCTTGACATTATCAGTATCTACATATATACCTCAAAAACCAACTGATATATATGTTGACATGCTGTTATAGTAGTTGTTGATAGCAGCCTCTTTGTTGGACTATATTTTCAGCTTAGAGGCTCATAGTTTTGGGAGATCTTGAACAAGGTACTACTACCCTAGCTTGAATTGTTGGTAACTATGGCAGAGGAGAATGGACTGGGTGGTGATGGTCAAAATATGCAAGAGGAGGCCGCGATATCAACAAGCTTTGCATTTGACAGGGAGGCCGCGACAAGTTCCTTACCAAATGGGGGTCAACTTGACATAGAACAGAAGCAGAGTGAAAAAGAGGAGAGCAGTAAGACTTCAGTTCCATTGTACAAGTTGTTCTCCGTTAGAAGAGATCAAAATACGCAAGAGCAGGCCGCGACATCAACAATCGCCGAACTTGAAACAGAGGCAGCTGCAACAAGTTCCTCCACAAATGAGGGTGATCAACCTAACGCAGATAAAAAAAATAGCGAAAAAGAGGAGAGCAGTACGAATACCGTTCCATTGTACAAGTTGTTCTCATTTGCAGACTCTGTAGATGTTGCCTTGATGATTGTTGGTACAATCGGTGCTGCTGGAAATGGGATATGCATGCCTCTTATGACTCTACTTATTGGTGAAGTAATTAATTCTTTTGGATTAAATCAGAGCAACAAAGATGTGGTTCATGCAGTTTCTAAGGTAAATAGATAAAATATCCTTCAATTAGCCATTTTTTTAGTTAGACTTTTGTTGACAGGAGAGTTAAGTAAACAAATTACAGTTTTTATTGTGTTGAATACTCTTCAGTGGTACTATAATGTTATTGATCGAATAGAATTTGTCTCACATCAGTTGATTATCACACTCGAAAACTTGTATATGAGCCTCATTGCCAATTGTTTCTGAGTTTGATGCTTTAACATGTTATCAGAGCTAGGTTTTCAAAGGATTTGCCCCTTTGTTTGCCCCATAGTTGCACTTTGTTTCACTGTGATTCGTATGTTCTGGATACTTTGTTGACCTCCCGCGTGCAAGTTAGGGGTCGCACGTGCGGGGAGTGTTGGAATTTATGCCACATCGGTTAATTATCAGCTCGAAAACTAGTAAATGAGCCTGGACGACCTCTACACTCATTGCCAATTGATTCTGAGTTGGATGCTTTAACATTGAATTTAGGAATATTCCAGTTCATTAGTTTTGTAAATATTATAGTTCTTTTTGTTGTGATATGTTGGGACGAAATATTTTCACAAACTATTTGCTTGATTATGTCTTAGGTATCATTGAAATTTGTCTATTTGGCTTTGGGAGCGGGGGCGGCAGCATTCCTTCGTAAGTGCATCCAACCTACACACACACAAAAACACAATCGCGCAAACAAACAAAAACATGTTAGAGAAAATAAAACATCCAAACTAATTGGTATTGTGAATAACAAGTGATTTTTTCCTCTCTTTTTTATGTTGGATTGGCAGAGGTATCTTGCTGGATGGTAACAGGAGAGCGACAAGCTGCGAGAATAAGGAGTCTTTATTTAAAATCTATAATGAGGCAAGATATAGCTTTCTTTGACAAAGAAACAAATACAGGTGAAGTTATGAATCGTATGTCAGGTGACACTATTCTAATTCAAGACGCTATGAGTGAGAAGGTATTCTCTGTTCCTCGTAAACATAAAAAAGGCGGTCATATGTTCTTGCATTTACCATTTTTCCATCTTCGTATTGTGTTTCAATGCAGTTCGGGAAATTTATACAGCTGGTTGCAACATTTTTTGGAGGCTTTGCAATAGCATTCATCAAAGGGTGGCTCCTTACGCTTGTCTTGTTATCCTGTATTCCTCTTCTTGCAATATCTGGTGCAATCGCTGCCGTGGCCATATCAAAATTGTCATCCACGGGGCAAAATTCTTATGCCGAAGCAGCCATTGTGGTTGAACAGACTATTGGCTCAATTAGAACAGTATGTCATGGATCCAAAATGAAATTCTTCTTCTTCTTCTTCTTTTAAACCGAATCCAAAAAGCAATCCAATGACTCTGGATTTGATTAAACTTGACATGGTGTTTAATTATTTAATTCTTTATATATTTTTGCTCTTTTACTCACATATGTTCATCTTTATACTTATTGTTGATTGTAGGTCGCGTCATTTACAGGGGAGAAGCACGCTATAACTAAATATAACAAATCTCTCATAGATGCTTACAAGTCAGGTATTCAAGAAGGCTTAGCTTCTGGATTGGGTGCAGGAGCAGTTATGTGTGTTCTATTCTGCACTTATTCTTTTGCTATATGGTTTGGTGCAAAGTTGATACTGAATCACGGATACACCGGAGGTGATGTGATTAATGTAATTGTTGCTGTGCTAACTGGTTCCATGTAAGTTTCACTTTTGAACCTTTTTCCAATTGGCTTCAATCATGACATTGTTTCATCTCACAGTGGAAATTATGTCGAAGTATGTCTATAAGTTATGGTCTAATTTGGTTGTTTCAGGTCTCTTGGGCAGGGATCTTCGTGCATGACTGCATTTTCTGCGGGTCAAGCTGCAGCATTCAAGATGTTCGAAACAATCAATAGGAGGCCGGAGATAGACGTATATGACATCCAAGGCAAAAAGTTAGATGATATTCGTGGTGATATAGAGTTGAGGGACGTTTACTTCAGTTATCCTACCAGACCAGATGATCAAATATTCAATGGATTCTCACTTTCTATCCCAAGTGGAATGACAGCAGCTATGGTTGGACACAGTGGTAGCGGAAAGTCAACAATTATCAGTCTTATTCAGAGATTTTATGATCCACAATCTGGTCAAGTCCTCATTGATGGCATTAATCTCAAAGATTTCCAGCTAAAGTGGGTTAGGGAAAAAATAGGTCTTGTTAGCCAAGAGCCTGTGTTGTTTGCGTGCAGCATCAAGGATAATATTGCATATGGGAAGGATGGGGCGACCCTAGAAGAAATTAAAGCAGCAGTTAAGCTAGCTAATGCTGCTAAATTCATTGATGTACTACCTAAGGTAACTTATTGTCCCTTTTAGATTAAAATTATGTAAAGTAGTACTTATTTTACATTCATGATTCAGCATAGTTGGTTAGATTCTTTGTTTTTCCGTGTCAAATTTTGATTTTAGGGGTTGGACACCATGGTTGGTGAACATGGAACTCAGCTGTCTGGAGGACAGAAGCAGAGAGTTGCCATTGCCAGAGCAATTTTGAAAGACCCACGGATTTTGCTCTTAGATGAAGCAACAAGTGCGCTCGATGCAGAGTCAGAGAGGATTGTTCAAGAGGCATTAGACAAGATAATGGTCAGTAGAACAACTGTTATTGTTGCCCATCGCCTGAGCACTGTAAAGAATGCCGACATGATTGCAGTGATTCATCAAGGAAAGATCGTCGAGAAAGGTATCTTACGAACAACCTTGGTACCTAGGGGTGGGAATTTCCGACACGAAACGAAGTTAGTGGGTTAGGGTCGGCTATTTCTGACACGGAACACGAATATGACATGACACGATAACACGAAAAACTAGACAGGTTGGGTTAGGGTTGAGAGAATTCTGACACGAACACGAGATGACACGACACGATCACGACATGACACGACGCGGGGTGGGAATTTATGAAAGGACACGATAACACGGCACAAACCCGACTCGAAGTTAACGGGTTAGGGTCGGCTATTTCTAACATGGAACACGAATATGACACGACACGTAAAGCTAAACAAGTCGGGTTAGGATTGAGAGAATTCTGACACGAATACTAGATGACACGATGTCCACCCCTACGCTAATAAGCATAGAATACAACATCAATGTATACATGCGTACATATGTACACAACTTTGCTATAGTAGAAGAATATTCATATTGTTTACTGTCTCATGTGTACAATGGATCAGGCTCACCCTCGGAACTACTTGAGGACCCAGAAGGAGCATACTCCCAGCTTATAAGATTGCAAGAAGTAAACAAAGATTCCGAACAACCAACAGTAGACCTAGAAAATTATGATACTGTTAGCGAATCGGGGAGACAGCGAAGTCGACGAATGTTGTCCCTTCGTTCCACAAGTCGTGGATCTCGTGGATCTTTTGGGTCAAGAAATAGTAGCCGCTACCTGCGCCTTTCATTTAGTCTATCTACTGGACTTAATGCTCCTGATACTGGATTGGTAGAAGTAGGATCCAGCTATGACGAATCATTAGAAAATGCTCCAAAAGTCCCACTACGCCGACTTGCTCATCTCAACAAGCCAGAGGTTCCACTGTTGATAGCAGGAACTATCGCTGCAGTCGTTAATGGCTCAATACTTCCCGCTTTTGGACTACTGATTTCAGAGGCGATTCAAGCATTTTTCAAGCCACCCCATGAACTAAAGAAAGATACTTCATTTTGGGCCCTAATGTTTGCGCTCCTTGGAGTAGCATCATTTTTTGCATTTTCAACACGCACATACCTATTTTCTGTTGCTGGTTGTAGACTGATTAAAAGGGTGCGATCAATGTGTTTTGAAAAAGTGGTTCAGATGGAAGTCAGTTGGTTTGATGAGCCCGAGAACTCGAGTGGAGCAATCGGAGCTAGGCTCTCTGCGAATGCAGCTAATCTTCGTACTTTAGTGGGAGATGCACTTGGTCAGCTTGTTCAAAACTCTGCTACAGCAATTGTAGGAATTGTCATTGCTTTCACAGCATGTTGGCAACTGGCATTTATCATCCTTGCTTTGATACCTCTCATAGGATTGAATGCTTATTTTCAAATAAAGTTCATGCAAGGGTTTAATTTGGATGCAAAGGTTCGCTTTTTTATTCTTGCTGCAACTATATTTTTCCTGGTTGCAGCATTCTGCAATATTTATTGACTTGAAAGAAAAAGATTTAACACAACAATATTTGATTCAGGAAAACCGCTAAAAGTTTAATTTCATACGTTGTTGGTTTTCTCCCATACCTCTTTTAAGATCTAGACGTAAATTGGTGCAGCTAATGTATGAGGAGGCAAGCCAAGTTGCAAGTGATGCTGTCGGAAGCATAAGAACAATCGCTTCTTTCTCTGCGGAAGATAAAGTGATGGACCTGTACAAAAGCAAATGTGAAGGACCTATGAAAACTGGCATCAGGCAAGGAGTTATTAGCGGGATAAGTTTAGGGGTGTCTTTTGCTTTGCTATTTTTGGTTTATGCTTGTAGTTTCTACGTTGGAGCGAAGCTAGTTGAGGCAGGAAAAACAAATTTCGGTGGTGTCTTTCGGGTAAGAATCCATTGCTAAAAATCAAGCAATTCTTTTTTTCTTTTTTTTGTGTAGCAGTATATTCATTTACATGTGAAACAAATTTTGGCCTCGCAGGTTTTCCTTGCTCTAACCATGGCAAGCTTGGCAATTTCATCAGATGGCGGAGCCTCTGATTCTTCGAAAGGAAATGGTGCTGCAGCTTCCATATTTGCCATTTTAGATAGGAAGTCAAAGATAGACCCCAGTGACGAGTCTGGGATGACTCTAGAGAGTGTGAAGGGAGAGATTGAGCTCTCCCATATAAGCTTCAAGTACCCAACAAGGCCGGATGTCCAGATTTTTCGGGACCTCAATTTGAACATTCACAGTGGCAAGGTAGAAAAGAATCCTCTTTTTTCTGGTTTTTTTTTTTTTTTTGGAATGGGATGTGTATTTGTCACCAAATATTTTTCTCTCCAATTTGATTATGTGAATATCAACTTTCAGACGGTAGCTCTGGTTGGAGAAAGTGGAAGCGGAAAATCAACAGTGATAGCATTACTGCAAAGATTTTATGATCCCGGGTCAGGTCATATTATGCTTGATGGGATTGAAATCCAGAAGTTCCAATTGAAATGGTTGAGACAACAAATGGGTCTGGTTAGCCAAGAGCCAGTCTTGTTCAACGATACATTACGGGCTAACATTGCATATGGAAAAGAAGGGAACGCAACGGAGGCAGAAATTCTAGCTGCATCAGAGTTGGCAAATGCCCACAGCTTCATTAGCGGACTACAGCATGTGAGAATACTTTCATTATCTTACACATATTGGCATATACTTTTGTTGATGTGGTGATTGAATTGCAACCAACCATGCATGTTTCTTTTAAAAGAGGAGAAAAAAGTTGTTTTCATCGCATATTGAGAATTCTTTTTTCAACTATTAAATCGCAGGGATACGACACTATGGTAGGAGAGCGAGGAGTGCAGTTGTCAGGAGGTCAGAAGCAACGGATCGCCATAGCCCGTGCCATAGTCAAGAGCCCAAAAATACTACTACTCGATGAGGCTACGAGTGCGCTAGATGCAGAGTCAGAGAGAGTAGTTCAAAATGCACTAGACCGAGTTATGGTGAACCGGACCACGGTGGTGGTGGCACATAGATTATCCACAATCAAGCATGCAGATGTGATTGCGGTGGTCAAGAATGGTGTGATAGCGGAGAAGGGAAGGCACGACACTCTTATTAACATTAAAGATGGTTTCTATGCTTCCTTGGTAGGACTTCACATGAGCAATTCATCATCCTAAAGCCGATCATCTGGCCTGGAAAAAAGAAGGGTTTTTTTTTTTTTTTTCCCTCTGAAGTTTGTTGTCTCTTTCTGATATGTAAGATGTTCAAAACGTACAACAGCTTGACACTGTTTTTTCCTCTGATTTGGTGAATTGAAAGAGACAAATTAAGGATGAAAGAAAAGGGAAGCTAATTTAATTGTGCAGAAGAAGAGAAAGGAAAGGAGAGCAAGGGAAATGTAATGATTTTTTTTTTTTTTATCAAAATGTCTGGCCCAGTTTGTGCACACTTTGACTAATTTTGGGGCCTTGGAGGTAACCAGTGTCGGCCCCGACATTTGGGTTACCCAAATCCGACCTCAGCTTGGTCACCTCTTAGTATTAAGTCATAAAAAATAAAAATAAAAATAAAAAATGTAATCAAACAAAACAAGGTTACATTACAATTTTAGCTTCTTTTTTTTTTGTCAATCGATAAAAGAGAGATCAATTACAGCGCATATGAAGTATAAAGTACCAACCCGGGACACTACATGTGAGAGTCCACGAGACAAACCAAGCCCAACATCTTAACCAATACAAGAAATAACCCGTTACAGGGTAGAAACAAAGAAGAAAGGAAAAACCCTTGCACACAGACGGGGAGATTCGAACTCCTGACCTCCTAGTCAGATGCAAGAGCCCTGGCCAACCGAGCTAGCCCCAGTTGGTTCATTACACTTTTAGCTTCAATTACATAAAAATTCAAAATCGAAATGCAACTCCGGTCATAGTGTTTTATGATTAGCACGATCCGATTCAAAGAAAACAACTTCTTCTTGCTTTTTTTTAAGCAAATTCTTCAATTAAATCATCATAGTTTAACTTGTCCAAATATTCTTAGGTGTTTTGGAGTTAATCAGGGAAAATCGGGATCCATCTTTTCCCCGAACCGGGACTCATCTCTCCCGCAGTATATATATAACCAGTTTCAGATATTAACTCCAAGTCAAAAAATTCGGATGTTAACTACTGATTTGTATACCAATTTTCTGATATCAACTCATTCAGGAGTTAGGTCTCGAAAATCACAGAACTTTTTAGGTTTTGACTACCAAAATAACACAATATTAATGTTTTCGAGACTGTAAGCCATTCCGAACACAGCGAACTCAAATATCTCAAACTTGCAATGTCTTACCTCTTGTCGCGTTAACACAACAAACTCAGACATCTCAAACTTGAAATGTCTTGTCTCATTTTTTGGTCGAATCCATTGAGAGAGATGAGGAAGGAGGAAGAATGTACAAGGGTAATTTTATGTATACCATGATTTATTTTTCGACACCCTTTTTTTTATTTTTCGACAAATTCTAACAATTTACTCGCATCCGAAGATGAATCATTTTCCCGCCAATTTTCTTGTTTTTGTGTAGTTGGTTATATGTACTTACTGCATAACAGTTGAAAACCTATCCCTCTCTCGGAACCCCAAACAGATGATTTGCAGAAACATAAAAACCCCTATACTACACGGCCGCAACTTCTTTCTAAACCTCATCAACAAGGCCACAACTCTCTCTCTCCTCACCCAAACCCACGCCCAAATCATCATCAACGGTCTCCACGACGACCTTGCAACCGTCACAAAGCTAACCCACAAGCTCTCAGACCTCAACGCCATCGACCACGCCACTCTCCTCTGTTCCAATTTCTCCAACCCTGATTTATTCCTCTGCAATGTACTCATCAGAGGCTTATCGAATAACAAACTACCTCACAAGGCTCTCTCTTTATATCTTGAATTGAGGAAAAAGACGACCCTTTTGCCAGATAACTTCACTTATGCTTTCGTTGTGTCCGCGGCGTCGTGTTTGAGTGAGAAAGTTGGTAATTTGATTCATGCCCATTTGATTGTTGATGGGTTTGGGTCGGATTTATTTGTTGGGTCTGCTCTTGTTGACATGTTTTTTAGATTTTCGAAGGTGGGGTATGCGTGTAGGGTGTTTGATGAAATTCCTGAACCGGATACGGTTTTGTGGAATACGATGATTTCTGGGTTGGTGAAGAATTGTTTCTTCGAAGAGTCCTTGAGGGTTTTTAAGGACATGGTTTTTGCTGGTGGGGCGCGATTTGATTTGACTACATTGACTGCAGTGCTTCCGGCCCCAGCAGAGCTGCAGGAGTTGAGAGTTGGGATGATGTTGCATTGTTTGGCAGTGAAGGTTGGGTTTCATTGTCATGACTATATTCTCACGGGTTTGATTTCATTGTACTCGAAATGTGGGGAAATTTCCACAGCGAAGTATTTGTTTGAGCAGATTGGGAGGCCAGACTTAATATCTTATAATGCGATGATATCTGGGTTTTCATGCACCAGAGAGACTGAGTGTTCAGTGAGGCTCTTCAAAGAGTTGCTTGTTTTAGGGGAGAGAGTCAATTCGAGCACCATTGTAGGTTTGATTCCTGTTTTTTCTCCATTTGGTTGGCTGGATCTTACACGGTCGATTCATTCTTTCTGCTTGAAGTCTGGCATGGTTTCTAATCCCTCAGTATCAACTGCTTTGACTACTGTTTATACTCGACTGTGTGAAATAGAATCCGCAAGGCAGCTTTTTGACGGATCCCCAGATAAAACCTTGGCTTCTTGGAATGCTATGATTTCAGGATATGCTCAAAGTGGGCAAACAGAAATGGCGATATCTCTGTTCAGAGAAATGCAAGGGTTTGAAATCCGTCCAAATCCTGTCACCATTACCAGTATTTTATCAGCATGCGCTCAACTTGGAGCTCTAAGTTTAGGGAAATGGGTACATAATTTGATAAACAACGAGAGTTTTGAGTCCAACATTTATGTGTCAACTGCTTTGATTGACATGTATGCAAAGTGTGGAAGCATTGCAGAGGCACGGCAGTTATTTGACAACATACAGGAGAAAAATGTTGTCACATGGAATGCCATGATTTCTGGCTATGGCCTCCATGGTCATGGACGTGAAGCTGTAAACCTATTCACTAAAATGGTGGAGTCAAGAATTTCCCTAACTGGAGTTACTTTCCTTTCTGTCTTATACGCTTGCAGTCATTCTGGCTTGGTAAGTGAAGGAGAGGAAGTTTTCTATTCTATGGTCCATGATCATGGCTTTGAGCCCTTGGCAGAGCATTATGCATGCATGGTTGACCTTCTTGGTCGAGCTGGAAAATTGGACAAGGCCTTGGAATTTATCAACAGAATGCCTGTTTTGCCTGGTACTGCTGTGTGGGGTGCATTACTTGGTGGTTGCATGATTCATAAGGACAAAAATATGGCACAGTTGGCTTCTGATAAGTTGTTTGAACTGGACCCAGAGAATGTAGGATACTATGTCCTTCTCTCTAATATATACTCAGCTGACCGGAACTATCCTCAAGCTGCTTCAGTAAGGCAGGTGGTTAAGAGAAGAAATCTGGAAAAGACTCCTGGGTGTACTCTAATAGAGATTAATGAGACCCCACATGTCTTTACATCCAATGACCGGTCTCACCCACAAAGAGAGGCCATATACACAAAGCTGGAGAAGTTGATGGGAGAGATGAGGGAAGCTGGATTTCAGACAGAGACTATCACAGCATTCCACGATGTGGAGGAGGAAGAGAAGGAGCTAATGGTGAAGGTTCACAGTGAGAAGTTGGCCATTGCATTTGGGCTCATTGCTTCTAAACCAGGAACGGAGATCAGGATCATCAAGAACCTTCGGGTGTGTTTGGACTGCCATAATTATACTAAATTTGTATCCAAGATCACGAAGCGGGCTGTTGTTGTAAGGGATGCTAATAGGTTTCATCATTTCAAAGATGGTGTGTGCTCTTGTGGAGATTATTGGTAAAGAATGTCATAGCAATAACATTTGGAATTCAAAATCTCGCCCATGTGGCTTCTCTGGTGAATATTAAGAGAAATGGGTTTTCGTGGTTAAGTGGACTACAACCAAAGTTATTCCAAAGGAGGTGGTATTCACCTATTCATTCTCGACATTCAAATTGATCAGACGATCTCCATGTCCCTAATTTTATGATGTAATTCAGGTTTTCATCAAGGGTATATCGACATCCTAACTATACCATGTTAATTATTTATGTTTGGGAAGAATCAGAACAGGATGTGATAATAAAAAAATGCACCAGATTTTACCTCGTCAACTATGGTACCATTGGGTCATGGATTGAATAAAATGGCATAGTTTCCCATGCTAACATAAAGTGTTGTGACATGTAGGACATTATGATGTCTCCGTTTAACTAAACCAATCGAAGTCATTGAATTCCAGTTACAATCTAACTGGATCTTCTTTATGAATTGCAGCCGGCAAGCCCCTTTTGTATGATGTTCTGTAGCTCTCAAGGTATTTTTCCACATTAAATCTGAAGCTGTTACTTTAACCATGGGATCAGAAGCAGCAGATTGGATGATTTTTCCCTTGCATGCTTATTATATGGCTGGAGAAAATGTAATTGATATATATGTTGACAGTGAGAAGTGGAAAATGGCAGTTTGAGGTGCCTGACTGCTCAAACAGGTGCTTTCAAATATTCTTTCAAAGCTTTAAACTTATTGCAGTGTCCTAAGTACTTATAGTAAAGCTTGTTTCTCTACCAATGCAGTGCTGTTCAACTTTAATAGATTCAAGTGTCCGTGGAGATGAATGCATATCATGTTTTTGTGCTATGAAGATGAATTCAGCAGGCTTCTTGTTGTTTTACGCTATTCTAAATTTTTTAATCAATGTGCTCTTTATGTGCATCATATTACAAATATTAGTCAATGAACCATATAGAGAGCTTTGTTTCTAGGCTGATATTTAGCAGATTAAAGCTAGGCTTCATACAAGATTACCAATATTTTAACTGTATTGTTTCCGTTTTTTATGCAGTTCTGTTTATTGGTTGAGTTTCTGTACATTTTTAAAGTTAATCAATAGCTTGTAGCTATTCTACCAGTTCTCTAAAGTTTTCAGAAACAAAATTTAAAAGGGGAACTAATGTAAATATCAGTCCACACAAACAATAAGATTGTTCCATACACTTGCACCATCACACTATGTTGTTGGGTACACCTTCAAAAGTGGCTTAACTGTTTTCTATTAATTTCAACTAAAATGCGATGGCATCTCCTTCTTTCCTAACAGTTCTCTTAAGAGGAGCTGAATTGAGCTTGTATTATGTATTACTTTAGTACTCAGTACTTCGGCGCATTTCTAACAAGTTCAAAAGTCCTCCATTGTACTGCAGACTGCAGAGGAAGTCGTTCTTATTTTGAATGTACTTCTGTTGATTACAGACAAGTTCTCTGTCCAGTAGAGGAGGAAAGAGGTACCTCGTTCTCACTTGAATCTGCTTTTGAGTTAGCATGATTGGATTTTAGATAATCTCTCGAACCTCATTTCCCATTTTGCTTTGGTTTATCATCAATTTGTAGGGATTTGAGCTAATGTCACCATGTTATGCTCCAAACATTTTGTATTGTTTCAGTTAGTCCATTCTATGGTTTCCTTTCGGCTTCTATTTATTTTTCTATTTCCATTTTTTTTATTTTTCCATGTTGCTCTGTACTTTCATCTGCTATTCCACTATTCTGTTTTTATGTCAATGGATTTAACTGCGTTGGTTTATAAGTTGATTGTGAATGGTAGAGTAGTCATGACGAAAAAATGCAGCTTCTGATGAATACACTGTCGAGTTGATCTGCATGCATTACAAAACTGGGGACAAAGTTAACCTTGAGTAGCAGTTTTCTTTCATTGATGCAAAACTGAGTACAATTCATTCAACTAAGCAAAACTCTACCCTCTGGATTTATTCCTTCTTTTGTTGGTACATACACAATACCCACAACATGCCAAAATATACAAGTATTTATCTGGAGAAGCATAAAAATCTCGAAAAGAAACAAAGAAAATATCTCAGCAATTGATGCCACATTGCTTGACATCAGGCCCTTTTGTTTTGAACACAAATGGATCAATACGGACCCAAAGCAAGGAGAAGATAGAAGCCAAAAGCACTGACCATATAACAACGATGGTTGGTGTCCTATTTTGCCTTCCCATGAGTCCTTTTAGGAATGGATAGAGATGCACAATGACCCAAAAGGCAAAGAAGAGCTTTCCGAATAGGGGGCCCCAGGATTGGTACCCATTGTTGATGGCGTCTGAGATTCCGGCCACAACCCCAACAAGGTTGATGATTAAGATTGTGGTTGGAGGTATAAGTAAGGTGGTCCATTTAAAAGCGTATAGCTCTCCAAAGTCCTCATCATCGGATGCCTTGGAAGTGACCGTAAAGTTTGTGTCAATACCTGCTAAAATCTTGAGCAGACCCTGTACTACAGCAAACAGGTGTGCAGACACACCACCAATTACCCAAAATTGCTCGTTTCTCCACCATTCCTCTATGCTTACTCCGCTCCACCTTAGCTCAAGAATGCCCGTTGTAAAGATTGAGACGAACAGAGCGATGAAGAAAAGACTTGCGAAGGTGCTTATCTGTATTGAAAATGAGTATTGATTATAACAACATAGGAGCAGAAATTACGGGAATAATTGGAAAGCATGTGAGAATCTATTCATACTTGCAGAAAAAAAACTATCATGTAAGCATCTTTTTTGCTACATTGGATTTGGAGATAACTGTTAGGACTTGAAAGACACGTTTATTGTATGCTAGGTCAAACTTTTGGTCTTAGTTCAAGTTTGGTAATGATACAATGCAGAGGGTTTGTTGAGCCAGGATTTGTGGACACAGGACAGTGCGGTCAAACATTTAGACCCATTATAATGGTTTATTTTCCTTGGGACAATTCTGTATATGGGGTTAATTGTGTTAAATATGACTACATAGTATGTTCATTCTAAGAGGTTTTCCCAAGTCAATGGGTCTTATGACCGCACTTTCCACCAGGTCCGGACGCCCCTTGGGTTTTGTACTGGGCTAGGGGGACAGAAAAGGAAGTACACTTGATAGTGTTCATGTGCCCAAGTGTAGAAGTTTCCCAGTGAATGCTTTTTTCCTTCTAGTGAAAAGCAAGAATCATATCATTTACTTATCGTAAAAAAAAAAAAAAAAGAATCGTATCATTACCTCTGGCATTATGAATTTGTCAGTGAGCAAGCAAATGGCAGGGAGCGTACAGTATGCAAGTAGAGGTATGGAGGTGAAGGGATAGACGGTTGTGTTGACATATGCAAAGCGCTCAAGCCATTTAAGTTTCCCTCCCTTATAGCCATACCAAACTGGGCTATGACGGCTGAAGAAGATCTCTACTGAACCCAGAGCCCAACGAAGCACCTGGTTAAGACGATCTGAGAGATTGATAGGAGCAGACCCCTTAAATGCAGGCAGCTTTGGCATGCAGTATATGGACCTCCAACCACGGCAGTGCATCTTGAAACCTGTTAGGATATCCTCCGTAATCGAGCCGTAAATCCAACCCAACTGCACATTCAGAGATATGGATTAATGGTCTGGCAAATGGTATCAAGGTGAAGGTTAGATGCTTATGTTTTCGTTTGGAGAGTTGTTATCTCATAGAGAATTGTACGATGCAGACTAATGAGTAATGTCGACTCATTGGATGTTGCTCATATAATATAACTAGGTCCGTGAAAAAAATAAATAATAATATAATATAACTAGGCTGTATTCAGAAATTGTGGAAAGATATAGAAAAAAAGAGAGAGGAAGGGAAATAAAGTGAAGAAGAGATTGCAAAGAACGTGAAGTTTTTACTTTTATTTGGTTTTGTAAAAAACGTGAGGGAGATTATTAATCCCTTTGTTGGTGCTGAAGAAAGGAAGGTAGAAAAAAATTGCGTAACTTAACAGAAAAAATGAGGAAGCAAAAAGGAAAAAAGGGAAACAGAAGTGAGAAGGTTCATTGTTTTTCATCTCTTTTACTTAGAATTTTCTCTTCTTTCCGAAGTAGAAACCAAACAAAGAAGAGTGGAAGTTGTTATTTTCTCTCCCTTCTCTTTCTCGTCCTCGTTTCCAACACACCCTTTTGAGGTAGAATCGGAGGCTCTGGAAAATCCCATCGTTCGAATTATGTCAAGTACCTGGTATTCTGGTTAAGAATATATGAATATTACCTCCAAGCCCCATTCAGTTTTGTCTTCATACCCACAGCTGATCACATGAATGGCTTCTTTCAGCAAGGCTGCTGGACTGGAGGAAGGAGGGACACCACCTTCCACCATTAAGGTAGAAGTCACGAAAATAGCTGACTGTCCAAACTTCTTTTCGAAATTTATCTGGGACATGAATAGCTCTTTCTCATCATCAAATCCTGATCACAAGACATATATAAGGTATAATTGATGAGGCGAAAAAATTTACTTTAAGAGTACAGCTATCATAGTAAATAATGTCAAAAACCTTGAATGCTTGCACCGTCTTCGTTTGCTCCATGTTTAGAGTATTTTGGAAGGTTTTTTCGGCGTCCAAAACATGGGCAGCAATCGCAGCTTACCATTTTTGGGCGTTTTGGACCCTTTGGCGGGTCATAACCATATAATGCCTGTCTTCTGAAGACACATCCTGTGCCCACATACACAGGACCCTGAATTCCATCTAGACCTTTCATGTTAATCTGCCACAGAAGAAGGAATTACATAAATAAAGACAGAAAGTAAAAAATATAGTCTAGGTTTACTCTAAATCTGAGCAAAGTGATGTTTGATAATATTTAGTGGCATTTCTTGCAGGAACTTACATCAAAGAAGACTGTGTTTCTGTTGGCATATCGATCATTCCTATCAATGCCATCAAACCGCTGAGGGAATTGAACATAGCACACCTTTTTCCCAAGTTGTGGGTCCATCAAGAAACACATTGCCTCTCTCACGGCCTTGCTATTATTTATGTAATGGTCACAATCCAAGTTCAGCATGAATGGAGCATTGGTGAGCACTCCAGAGACTCGAATCTGCAGGTATGAATTGTTATACTGAGGTGTCAGATTCCATGCTTGTAATTGAATTTTTTCCTTTTTATGTTGTGAATTCGGAATTAGAGTAACACTTTGTTTGGAACACGTTGAAGAAAAGAGAAAATAATGGAAATTAATTACAGGAAAAAGTATAGAGAAAGTTGTTCATTGGTGAATAGTTGTTTTTTTATTTCTTCCTTCTCTCTTTCTTTAGGGTTCCAAAAGAGGGAAGGAAGGAAAGTACTTTGAATTTGCAGTTTGTGAATAATAAGTCATTTTTACCAGGGCATTCATGGCACCAGCTTTCTTGTGATGTTGGAAACCGGGCCTCTTCTCACGAGAAACATAGACAAGTCGTGGAAGCTCATTTCCTTCTGCATCGAGTCCCCCACTGTGCCCTAAAAACACTTGAATCATACCCGGATGATCCTTGGTATTATTTCCTGGCCATGGTGTACCATCTTGCATGATCCACCCTTCTGGGGGAACCTTTACTGCTTTTGCAACAAGCGCGTTAACTCGTACCTTAAATTCTTCATACTCTCTCTGGCAAGCATAGCAAGGAATTGAGCTATTATTTCAACTGTTGTCAGTTTATAAACTGAAAAATTAAGATGATAACAGCTGTGTGGTGTAGCTCTTGTTTTCTGAAAATAACGGAAATCTTGTTTGGCTATTACTTTCAATAAGTGATTTGAGGAAAATACTTTCTGAAAGCAACTCAGTATTCATGCAACACCAAACGATGTATTGAATTAACTTTTTCTGTTTTGGCACAAGGTAAAAAATGTACACATGGTTTTGTGGTTGTGAAGTTTCATTTTTCCATTGTTGAAAACATGGACAGCAAAAATGCAAAAAAGAAGAAATGTTGACAATTTCACAGAATCAAAAGATTCAGACCTTCATTGCTCTCCTCTCTTTGACAAATGTAGGCTGGACTTTATCCTTGAGATAATCGATTTTGAGAGAGAAGTACATCTCCGGAGCTCGGGGCTCTATTTCAAATTTCTTACAGAAGGGGACCCATTTTCGGGCAAATTCTGCAGTTTCAGACAGTGCTTCGAAAGTTAGCATCGAAGCACCATCATCAGAGATGTAGCAAGAGATTTTATCAACTGGGTAGTCCACTGCTAAGATTGATAGAATTGTATTTGCAGTAACAAGAGGAGGTTCTTTCATGGGATCCACTGTACTGACAAAGATATCTACTGGAGCAAGTAAATTCGGTTCCCCTTCCCTCTCATACCTGCATTTCAAATATATGCTCTATTATTTAGTTTGAAGATCACAATATTCAATTCTTTTCTTGGATTAAATTGGTTTTAGTACTATGTTTTGAGACCACATAGCAGAGCAACGAAATTTCAACTTATTTCAATCAACGGCCGAAATACTCTGTTTCCTACGAGACAGAAAAAAAAACATTAGTTCAATCTCTGAACTCCAATGTTTCTACCAACACATACCGAAAATCATGGAAACCTGTTGAAATTCACCGAAAACATCGACATGTTTATACATAATACATCCACAATTTATTTTGACATTTCCATTTGTGTCAGCTACATTTACAATATTTTTCTGAATAGTTTCCTTTTTCATGCTAACCAAAACAACATCAGGAAGTGAAGTTTTGATCCTTGCATGTAGCTATACAAAAATCAACTTGTTGCTTTGAGCAAATGTTGATGAATGGTTTGTTTAGTGCAGAAGTGTTTTTACCTGAGAGAAAGGCGGTCAAGATAGGTTTCACGGTCAATTGGGAACCATTTGGGAAACTGATCAAGAATCCATGAAACAGCAAACCAGATCTCACAGATGACAGAAGTAAGCCAGAGGCCGAAGGCATCGTGCACGGGGTTCAAGATTCTGTACCGGAGAAAAATAGCCAGAACTAATAGTCTAGTCACTATCACCATTCGGTAAGGGTTGATTTTGCTGGATGCAATTGGTACTTTCCTTGAGAGTGGTTGCCTTGCTTCATCTACACTGCATTTGTTTCATGCACATGTAAATTAAGTAGCAGATGTCTCCAAAGCAAGCCTATATTGTGGTGTTATGAATTTCCTTTACTTTTTAATTTTTTAACAACCGAAGAGTTATCTTCAAAAATTGTTTCCAGTAAAATTTCCTGAAAATAGCCCACTTTTCTGGAACACCAAAAATGTTGTTTTCAACTTTGAAACCTGCATGAAATAGACTGGTACTTTCAAATTTTGGGGGGTTTTTGTTTGTTTTTTAAAAAATATGGAAAATGAAACCCGAAAGGAAGAAAGCCTAAATGGTACCAAAACAGAGTTCCATTAGGAAACGAGTCTAACAATGTATAGCAAGTTTAAGGCATTGATGAACATTGATACATACATGGCCATGTCAGGATCAGCTGAGTCTTCGATTTCCTGCCCCAGATTGCCTTGCTGAAGTTTCCAATCGTCCATCCGCTCTTTCCACCCTCCCTCCTTCCTTTCATCCCATGTTGCACTTCCTAATTTGTACATCATGTCATGCACAACCAAATAAAAATAAGTGCATATACAGGTATACATATATTATTCGTAGATGAAATTGTAACCCGAAACATGTTTTAGTCTTAGAAAGTGTTTTCACTGAATCAACTGAGATTGTGTTGTGGAAACATACCAGGTTCCGAGACTGGGTACGGATGCACGCGTTTATGCAACGAAGAATACTGATCTCCATGAGCATGAGTTGATATTGGAAACTCACCACTAACCTGCATGCATTCAATGAATTTCTGTAAGATCCAAATTAAAGCATGGAAGACTTGGACTGTATGAAACAGGGTTTTTGCTTCCCAAAAGTCCTAATGGACTTCAAACCACACGATGTGGTGAAATATTAATAAGCAGATGTCTTGAAACATAATCATGTAGCTGAGAATTCATTTGTTGGGGATATATCTCATTGCCGTTTTCACTTACCGGACGAGAACGGCCACCGGATATAACGTTCGGGTACTGGGCATTTTCATCATCTTCTGGGCCTCTTCCATAGCTCATTTTTCCATGAAGCATGGCTTCTGCAAGATGTTTGTTCTTGTTTTGTTCGTCGCGGTCGATTTTGAACTCGTGTTCGATGTCATCCACGTCTTCTTCATCTTCGTCTCCATCCACTCTTGGGCTCCCTTCATTTTATTCAGAAAACAAGAATCAAATTCTAGTTTTACTATGGGTGAAAAAATCTTTTCTTCTTTCCTTTTAAAAAAATAAAAGTATATAAATCATTACTTCTTCAGCTATTGTCACCAGATTTTTCATATCGAAAAACCTGACCACATCATCTATTATTTAGCATTACTCTTACCTTTGAGACGTTTGAATCTGGTCCTGCACTGGGGACACAGTTGGCTCCCTTCTCTTCTCTCGTATTCGTAGCACGGCCGGCACACCGGAAAACCACACTCATTGCATGCCACAAACAAATCTCCGTCCACTGTTAGCCCTACTTCATCTCCACATATCTCACAAACTTGACCATTCAGGTCCTTCAATTGTTTAGGCTACAAAACACAAAACCATACATATTACTCCAAGAAATATGTTTTCTTTCTGGGTATGTGACCGTGGCCTAAGCAAATATTGCATGTGCAAGTGATGAGAACGAAAACATGCAACTAGCTGTTTCAATTACTATGTTTTACCCCGACCTTCGATATTCAGTTAAAATATGGACAAACTTGAAAATTAAAAGTGTGAGCCAACTTCAAAGCTTTTGTCAATTCATACAAAAAATGGCGTTCCCTTTATGATAGCACTAATAGATATGAATATGTGTATACATGTTGCATTTACCTCTTCATGGCCTTGGATGACAACAAGCTCGTTACGGTTGTGGGATCCGGCGACAAGTCCAGCGCTGGCTTCCATGGTAGTGGGGAGGGAGAAGGCGGAGGCGCGGTGGCGGATGTGGTGAAAATGTGGGACTGAGAGTGGTGTTGGGGAGTTTGAGGGTTCTTTTTAAGGAATGAAAATGAAGGGTTTACAAGACTTGTGGGTAACTCAAGTCTCTCCCACCTAATGTGTCCACGTTATGGGTTGGGGCGGGTGGTGGTGTTGGTTGCATAGTCCCCATTGCCTTGAAGTTAAGCTTCGTCTGTCTCAACTACCATGCAATCTCTCTCTCTCTTCCCCCCCCCCCCCCCCCTCTTACAATCACACTCGGTACCTTTCATTCCACTACTACTACCTTTCTGATTACATATATATATTCGGTCCAGCCAGAGAGAGCCCCACGTCAATTTATAAAGGTAGTAGAAGTAACTACAGCTTGTTAGGGGTAAGAGTAAACTCCTGATACTTAGGAGAAAATCAAGGTGACCAAGTCTCACAACTAATCCCACGTAAACTGCTATACTTGGGGTTTTCTCTCATTAGGAGCACAACTACTGTCACAAGAAGGTGACAAAACTCATCTAAAAGACCAACCAATAATATATAATTGTAAAATATTAAATTAGAACAACGGTAGTCAGATGCCACATAGAAGAAAGGACCATAGAGAAGTAGTTAAGAGTATGTGAAGAGGGGGATGCCTATGGGGTTGACATGCACCTATACTCAGAGACGCATATGATCTCACCTAGGGTGGAGCCAAGATTTGTCTTGTTTGTTGGGAGGCTAATCAATGGTATGAAAATGAGATGTCACTCAAAAGGGGGGAAAAGAATGGCAGATTAATTTTAGTTTACTTTCTTTGCAATATGGGTTCAATGGTTCATATTTCGTTATGTATGTATAGCATAGAATCGCAGATATGTATGTATTTATAAACTCCAGAATAAACAAGTGCATGCATCTCTCATATGGAGTAGATAGGTATACCTATATCAAGGAAGGTATGCGTCGAGTGAATTAGGGGGCCCGCCATCATAACAGTATAGCAACAAAGTCCATAATCTGTGTGACTATGTACATACCAATACAATACCTGTTCTTCAGATTTTCGGGCTCTGCTCCCCAAATCTCATCCACAAGGATCAACTATCATGTTTTAGTTTCTGTTATACTTGGGTTTTATATGATTCAGATTCTCAAGGATTTACCTTTTAGGATTGACATTTATTATTGGCGGTACTACTGCTAGTCCATTAAGATTTCCTTTCTTTCAAGGTTTTTACTGTTCTTTTCCCTGGGTATGGCCCATTTGTTTACTTCCATGATTATGTTTATGCAGAAATCGTGGCTTCATTCTGTTCTGAGGTCGGTTTCTATATTGGTCTTGCAATCTTTCTACTCATAGCTGACCATGTTCATAAGCCATATCTTCAATTCAGCTCAAAGAGGTGGGGCCTCATCACGGGTCTCAGAGGTTACATGACATCTGCCTTCCTGGCCATGGTATTTAAGGTTGTTGGCTCGCTCTTTGCTGTCTATATTACTTGGCCCACACTCGGCTTGCCAGCTTTGGTTGCAGTAGCTCCTTTCCTTGCTGGATGTCTGGCCCAACTTGTGTTTGAGGCCCATCTCAACAGACGCGGATCGTCTTGTTGGCCTCTAGTCCCCATAATCTTTGAGGTAAAAGATTTTCTCGGAACAATGCTATGGACACAACATCCAGACGCAACACTCGCATGGGGTGGACCCACATCGGCCCCACATATGGGTCCCGCCCCCTTGTGAATGTTGTGTCCGGAGCATTTTGGATTTTCTTGACTTCCCGACTTCCTTTCCTATGAGATTATTTGTTTGGTGGGTTCTTTTTTTACACACTTTTGGAAACTTGTTTTGGACAAATTTTCAGGAATACAACCATTAATAAGGAAAATTTCAAAAAAACGATATTTCCATAGTCAAAATAACCAAAGTTTTGAAAAGCTTGAATTGTTTCGGCAGGTCTACAGAATATATCAGTTGACGAAAGCCGCTCATTTCATCGAGAGGTTGATGTTTGCGATGAAGGACGTTAAAGCAACCCCGGACGTGCTGGAAAGAGGCAGTGCCATGGTTGCTATGGTAGTTACTTTCCAAATCCTGGGTTTCGTTTGCCTCTGGTCCCTGTTGACTTTCCTTCTGAGGTTATTTCCATCGAGACCCGTTGCAGAGAGTCACTGATGCTTGTATCTTGATGCTGTATATATTTCTGTTTCGAAAAATGCTTTTTTGTGCTTTTAAAGATACTCTCACCTTCACACAGTTCTGCTTGTTTTAGAAAGCATCAGGATAGAGTGGTGCAAATAGATTCGGGTCACCGCCGAAGAGGAGACGTAAACAATTGTAGATGGGGAGAAGAACATGATCAGAAGATCTTGAAAAATGGCTTGATGAATAAATGGAAGGCAAATGCTTCTTATGCTAGAAAACTAGAATTGCTTATCTTTTTTTAGGCAATTGAGTTGTTTATATCTTTTTGTTATGAAAAATATCGAGATCTTTCATTTAGTGCGGGAAAACTCGAAAATTATTTGCGAAAGTACTTTATGTTTTTATTTGAAATTACACGTCTTTTTGTAGTGGACTAATATTTTGGGACAGCGGGAGCATTTTTTTGCTGCGAAAGTTTTCAAACTTAACGTTTGAACAAATTACTACTTACTTAGTTCGACTTATGTCATTTAGAAAAGTTAAGTTACTCGAGATTAGTTTGTAATTGGCTCGACTAAAGTTTGTTTGAAATCAGCCCGTCTCACAAAACAAGCTAAGTTTGAACAAGTTACCGCTCAACTAGTTCTACTTATAATGTGTTCTAAAATTCAAATTACTCAAGATTAATTCATGATTGACTCGAACAAAGTTCTTTTGAGACATAGGTATCAATTCCTTGCATAAACAAGTCAAGTTTTTTTAACGTATCTTTAAAACCTCAACAAATTTTCAAAATAAAATGGTGTTTTAGCAACAAAAAATTAAACTAAGAATATTGGCTTATTGAGAAGCAATAATCCTATTAGTTTTGGCTTATTGGCTAAAAATGGTTTCTTTTTTTTTTTTTGGTCATTCGTCATTCCTAATCTATTATATGAGGGGAGGGGAGAATGAGACTTGATCCCGGAACACAGTGTAGGGCATCCAAGAGCTCTAACGCATAGTTGAAAAAGTATGCTAATTTAATTTATTTGCTGAATAAGTCAATAATCTAACTTTTTTTTTTTTTAGCCAAAACAATCCTAACAATTAACTGTTCGGTTCTTTTATATATCTTCTCCGTAAGTAAATTTTGATACATTTTTTTGCATTCTTTTGTGTAGGTAGTTTTGAAATATTTAACAAATTCCAATTGTTTTTTTCTTTCGAAAAAGAAAAAGCATAAAATTCCCAAAGATATACGATTAGGGCTTAATGTATCCTAGGGACATCACCCACCGGCCCAAGGCCCACTACTGGAGATAAACCCTAAAATTGGCCCACAAATGAAGATAAACCCTAAAATCGGCAAAACCCTTTCCGCTTACAAATCACTTTAAATAGCGACACAGCCGAGGCTACTCTCCCATGAAGCCCCAATTTCAGATCTCCGTCCAATGAAGATTTCTTCTCTCTTTCGTAATATTTCGATTTTCTTTTAGCTATTCGTATGTCTATACAGTACGATCTCTGATTGATTTCTTCGTTCTTTTTTGTTTGTTTTCCTAATCATCTCTGCTTGATTTCTTGCGATTTTTCTCGAATAAAAAGGGGGGTTTTCTCTGTGATGATCAAAACGATGACGAGTCCGATCTATGTTAATCCATTATCAAACCGTGACGACGATTCGAGGCATTTGTCTGAGAGAATTCTCCCTTTTTTCTTAATTTAGCCTTTTTTTTTTTGCCATGACTAATTTTTTTTTCTTTCTGGAATTGAATTTATAAGATTTTTCGTTTCTTTTAATTTCTACTCCCAATTAACACATATAAACACAAACTGGTGGATGGGGCTTTTGTTGGTATACACTACTGAGGTGTTGTTCTCCAATAGATTTTATCAAGATTTGTTGATTTTATCAAATTTTGATAAGATCCATTGGAAAACCAAGCCTGAATCACTAGGGCTGTTGATAAAAAAATTTATTTGGGAGATTTTGAATTTTTGCCACCATTTGAAGGTTATTTTCTGTTTTAATGATATGATGTTGGTGTCTTTTCATGCTTTTAGTCTTCTGTCAGTAGAGAAAAATTGGTGGATTGATGAGTTAAATGATTTTGAGGTCTGGATTTGTTTTGATACAGTCCCCGGTTATCTGGGCATATGCATGTCCGCGTATTCAAAATGTATGAACGCATCTTAAAATACTCTGACCGATAATAATTAATGCCGTCAAAAAAATACTTTTAGACGGTTATGAATTATGATGCACCGTCTATGCAATATACTATTGCACGTGCGTATGCATAGCATTTTTGGTTTTGATATTGGCTGCATAATTACTACTTTACTAGGGATGTTTTCATTTGATATTATCTGCTGCTGTTAGGACTTGGGATACAGATAATTCAATTGAATATTATCTTACATTTTTTAATCTACTATTTTTGTTTTTTAAAAAATACAATTGGGTCTTGCTGTTAGGACTTGTGCTGAGGAGAGCCATAGTGAGGAATGAGTTTTCAGTGCCGAGCGGGTGCTAAGTGGTATACCGTGCGCACACATCTGGCCGTCCCTTTTAGTTTAAATGGTTTGGATTTAGAGAGAGTGGAGGAGAGAGAGGATTTGATTTTGGCTGTCTAATACGTTTTTTTTACTGTTTGTAGCTTCTGGTACTATGTAGGCTCTAGGCATGGCAATGGGCGGATACTGGTATAACCCGAACTGAACCGTGATTCTACTACCCCGAACCGAATCCGCCTTGAAACCCGAACAGGGTGAGAAATTAAGTGTGAGAAATTAAGTTCTGTTGCTGAACCAAACGGGGTTTGGATTTACACCGAACTGAATGGGTACCCGAACAAGTCAGATTCATCATTATACACAGTTCTTCTCCAACCAAACAGCAGAACAAGAGCAGAATATTATGCAGACAAACACGTAATTTATGTCCAAAACAAACGCAGATTAAGGTACAGGTGAAAATGCAGGCAAGCACAAGAAGAGCCCTCGAGAATTTTTAGAACTTGACGATTATGACGCACCTATCAAACAATGTGGGAAAATTATCCATTAAAACAAGAAAAAAATCCTTCGAATTACCAGATTTGGACACTTTGCACAAAACAATGTTGTTTAAAACCGAAGAATTAGGTTTTGTTTGTCTGTCTCTAACGAAAAGCCTAAATGCAGTCCTGTTTTTCTAATGCGTGTCCTGTTTTCTTAATGCGTGAAAAGGCTTTTGTATGAGGAAAAATTGAAGAGATGAAATTAATAATCCATCCATCCGAATTTGTTTTTCACTTGTTCTATTGGAATCAGATAAAAAATTAGTGATATTTTAAAATTGGTAAGTAATTATGTCTATAAATCTTGTTTAATAGATATCGATTAGTTGTATAAGATAATTTTTTAAAATTATATAAAATATTATATATTATAAGATACATGAACTTCCCAAAATAGACTAACAAATCCCGAACAGTGAGAGTATCTGACAAGTTTGACAACGGCCCAATACATTCACCGACAAATTGTCCAAAACTAATAAATTATTCGGTAGAATAAATTATTATTCACTTTTGTTACGTGGTCAGGAATTCCAATAATTAGTCCTGAACCACCTAGGTCCAGCACACTCCTCCTAGAATAAGAATTCAGCCTCGTTTGAGAGACTTGGTGGCCAATCTTGTCCAAAATCTCCCAGGAGCGTATAACTATGAGATGAGATATTTGTGTCCTTCTGCATCCCATGCTCATGCATGCTCCTCTCCACCAAAAGCCTAGAAGTTTTCCTGGGGTTTTTCTCCACGTACTGACGGCGTGCTGGGAATCTTTGCCGGTTTTTTTCTTTTTCGTTCGTTGATTAGTAGCGATCCAGTTAACGGATGGAATTGGTGATACGAGAGATGGGATGGAAACATGAGATGTTGGAGGCGGTGACACGGTGGCGCTCTAGAATTTCAGTCTGGACCGTGGTAGTAACTGTCATGATGTTTGAGCTTGCTAGTACAGTGTTGGACCTTGTGGCCGTACGGTTCCACCGTGCGGGCAATACGTTGTTCGATGTGGCCGAGACGTTGTACATAACAGCCGAATGGTTAGACGGAACAGAAAATCAGGAATTGGATGCATATGATCACGAAGTAGAAACAGAAAAACAGCAATTGGATGCATATGATCATGGAGAAGAAACAGAAAACCAGGAATTGGACGGAGAAGAAACAAAAAAGCAGCAATTGGATGCATATGATGACGAAGTAGAAACAGAAAACCAGCAATTGGATGTATATGATGAGCTTTTCGAATGTGTGATCACAGTGTTTGATCATGTGGGCTTTATGTTAAGCTATATGACCAGAAGGGTAGACTACGTGTCCGAGAAGTTGGGGGATGTGGCTGAAGCGTTGGACGATTCGATCGCAATGTTCAAGTTGGGTCTGTGATTAGTTTTTGCCGGGATGCCATTTTTTCGGTTCTATAGTACTGATATCGTGTCATTTATTATAGGCGGTATCCCATGCAATGCACGAACTCATATTCTTTTCTCTCTCTTTTTTCTGCAAAAACTAATAATATATATAATGCATGTTGGAAACATATTTCAGCAAATGATTTCGAAGATGGTGCCTCTCTTTCTCTGGAATTGAAATTCCATGGTTTTGCATTGTCGGGTTTGTCCTCTTAGCTAGGTTTTCGCTTAGTAGTTTTCGGGTTGTCCTATCGGGTTGTTCTTTGGGTTTGTTTTGTTTCTTGTTTCAGTTGGTTGTTTTGGTAAGAGGTTATTTGAGGGTTTTTTTTTTTCCCGCTGTTTGGGTCTCTTGTTTTAGTGTGGTTTCTGGGTTTGGGTTGGATTCTTGCCTTTCTCTGGATGTGATGGAAACATGACAGTCCTGATGGTCAAGTTTGCTTCCGCAATTTGGATTGTGTGACCGTAGGGTTAGGCTATGGCCTATGTGGCTGCAACTTTAAACCTCTGTTTGGAAAATAGGGAAAGAAAGAGAAAGTTTAAAAAAATTCTCTTCATTTGTTTGGTTGGAGAGAAAAGAGGAGAGAAAATGTCTAAATAAAATTATAGGAACAGTAAAATTTCCCCCCTCATTTTCTCCCATTTTCCTTCTAAATAAATCTCTTCTCTTCCCTTCCCTTCCCTTCCACATGCTGTGTGGCCAAAAGGTTAGACTATGTGGCCGCAAAGTTCAGCTTTGTAGCTACAACGTTAGACTTTGTGACAGTAAAGTTAGACTATGTGGCCGCAATTAACGTTGGACGGCCGGTTACTATATATGTGGCCGTAAAGTTCAACTTTCTGGCTGCAACGTTAGATTTTGTGACTACAACGTTATATGGGGTATTTGGGATGCAATTGTACGGCTGATGTGGCCTCAATGTTATACTAAGGGGACGCAACATTTGTTCTGCGTCCGTCAATAGATTTCGCCCGGATGCCAGGCATCCCGTACAATCAGGGGCAGACCCAACACCCCACTAGATTCAAATTTCCTACATATGTGTATATATTTTTAGATATTTTGGTAATTTTGCCCCAAGACCCTATACTCGATTCACTAGATTTTGCCCCAATATATGAAATAGGTACAACCTTTATAGATTCTTGACTCCACTTGATAGAAAATCATGCGTCCGCCCCTTCGTGAATGGATATACTCTTTTTATTTTTCTCTGTAAAAATTTAATACAGTACTAATATACATGTTGGAAACTGGAAACATATTTCAGCAAATATTGCATGCAAATAGCCCAACCATTTTGCTAATGAGGAGCGGACCAAGGGGTGGAAGCGGGAGCTCAGGCCCCTGCACACCCGGCCCTCAATCAGAACATTAATTCTAAGATGCGTTTTGTTTATAAAAATTATGAAAAAATGTTTCCTCATAATTGTGTTATTAGTACATAAAGATAATATTTTATTGTTAGCCTATGAATATATGTAATTCAGTCCCAAATATTAAAAATCCCGGTTCGCCACAGTTGCTAATTCAATCCTATTTGTTGCTTTGGGGATTTTTTTTTTTTTTGAACTAGATTTTTTGCTTTGTTGTAGGGATGACAACCGGTAGAGTATGGATCAGGGAACCCTATTCCATATTCGATCCCTGATTGGAGGGTCTTTCACCATCCCCGCCCCCATCCCAATTAGTGATATTAGATAAAGAACCAAACCCACCTCCCGATGGGGATCGGGGTTTCTCCGAATATACCCATATCCAAAAAAAATAAAAATAAAGAAGTCAAGAATGAAAATAAATAATCTCAAGTGATATTCTTTGAATATTAATTAGTCTATGATAGGTAGTAGTTTTCTAATTTTTTTTTTTTGCCATAGTTTAGGAGAGTGTTAGCGTTAGGAGTTAAATTTTAGCAAACCACAAGGGTTGACATCCCATCATGGGAGTCGAACCCACAACCTCAATCCTATAGAAGGAGCTACTTACCGCTGGGCTAACTGTCCTTTGGTTAATTTTCTAATTAAATAGGCAATTGTTTACATATATAACTATAGTCAAAATTTATATGTGTGTTTTTATTTATACGTATAGAGGATCATGATCTAATAAGAACTCCCTTAACTTAAAATGGTGTGGACCTCATAGATCGGGGTCATATTTCGATGATCCGAACCGCTCAATGTGTTTAGAACGTGTTTTTAAGGGGTAACTCGAGGAATCGCCCAAAAAAATACCCGGAAGGGCTTCATCCGAGCATTTTTCGATAAAATTTTTATGTACGGTTATTATGAAAAACTGCTCGAACGTAGCCCTTTCTGGTATTTTTTTTTTTTTGCGATTCCTTGCGTCAGCCTTGGAAAACACATTTTAAACACATTGAGCGGTTCGGATCGTCGAAATTTGGTCTGAAAAGTAAAAAATGGGAGTTGTCCTCACGGAGGAGATCCGTAAAGGAGTCCTTATTAGATCATGATCATATGTATAGATATAATGTAAGATATGTAGTATGTATAACCAAGTGCGGGGAGGGTATGGGGCGGGTGCGGGTATTCGATGGTGGAGATTTTAAAATCATACACGCTCCATACCCGAGCAAATTTTCTTCATATCCTACCATATTCACTATTATTGGGGAAAGATTCTAGGTTATCCCTGCTTCCATATGAGCAAGACGGAATGAGACGGATATCCATTGGATATTGGAAAATTGACATTCCTACAAAGAGAGTAAAAATACTTGAGATGGAAGTGTATCCCTCACCTGACAGTTCCTACATGCCTTCGCAGGAGTGTTATCGCAGCTTCAAAAGCCCTTCTAACTTATCCAGCATTAAGTGCCTAACAAGCCTTTCGTTAAAGTTTCTAAATCTAAACGGAGAACTCATCGAATACTTACTGTCCAATTGTCCAAACCTGGAACAGTTACAGCTGCTTAATTTAGGTCAGATTGTCAATCTAAATGTTTCTGGTCCTTCAGTCCAATTGAAGCACCTTGAGATAATCCAATGCAGATTCTTGGAGAGTCTCGAGTTTTGTGCCCCGAAGCTTGTGACCCTTCAAGTATTCTGGGAAACCAATAAGATTGTCCATGGGGAGCCTTCCTCTTCTTGCTGAATTAGATATTTCTGCGAATCATCGTTGATAGGTGCGTGGAATCCATGTATTTGAGCGCCTAAGTAGGGAAGAATGAGCGCGTTAGACGTGCGGTTAATCCTCATTTTCCATTTAATTCGTGCACGTGGTTGGATTGTGTGTTTGTGCCTAAATTGCAGGG
>JAXBDA010003084.1:0-37353 GCA_036023075.1 Gaultheria prostrata | reverse complement strand
AAAAGGCTCAAAAGCCATTTTGCCAAAGCTCTTGAAGATGCTCTTAGCATTTATGTGGTAGTTACGGTCATTGCTAGTCTGAAGAATCCATCACGAAACTCTGAATTGTCCTAGCATCGATAGGATGATCACTTATGTCATCGCTGATCGAGTTCCAATAGAAATAACCATTGAAAAGGTGACTTCATATTGAATGGACTCCAAAAATGTGCAGGTAAAACAACAGCGGTTTTGACTTCAGATTCACCTCTCATTTTAACCTTCCGAAAGGGAAAAAAAAAAGTCCATCTTAAAAAACAGGAGAATATGGCATTGTGCACTACCTTTGGCTTAATTCTCCCGTTATCACAGTCTCTTGCAACAGAATATACATAAGATCTGGACAAACATGAAAGTGACTATTTCAACAACATTCAAACAAGAGTCATGCTAACCAAATTCAAGGAAAATGTAATATTCCCAAATCAGGGATCTTTTACCTGGAAGACTGCAGCAAAGTGTACATGTCGGCAACCTTTCCCTGTATAAGCAGGGCAAGAACACGTGGAAAAGGTTTATAATGAGCATGGTTGAGGACAAAAGGAAGTTAGCTTGCATGACTGGTAAGTATGAACCTGCATAAACTGGAATTCACCAATTGGGCGTTCAAATTGTTCCCGTTGGCGTACAAAGGGAGGAACAACATCAAGGCAGGCTTGGATCAGTCCAAATGGCCCGGCTGGCCCAGCTGATAGAAACAAGCCTCTCCAACAGAGCCAGGACAAAGCAGTTGTATTTTACTCCCACGCCAAGAGTATAAAGTAAGAGTGAAATACAAATAATATCTAACAAAAGACTTTAAGATTACCATAGCTCCGTAATCCAAAAGAATATCTCTGTTTGCATGCTCAGTCACGAGGGGCTTTACATTTCTATAGAGCAAAAATGCCTTCAAGCAACCAACTATAGCAACCAACAATTTCTGTGTTGTGCCAAAAATCCCCAACACTTCCGTCTCTTAAGTTCTAAGAATGCTCAATGTGTTCTCAGATTTTGGCACCAAAAACATTGGGTTTTGACTGTTATTACTCAGCTGGTTCAAGTATCCCTAGAAAATATGTTTTGTTCATACTTGCTCTGTTAGAACAGTAGATGCATGAATCAAGAAAGATATGATAGAATGGATATCTGGAACCCGAAATCGGATAAGTTATCAATAGTGCGTTGGAAGTTACTTAAAAACTAAACCGGATAGTTAAGAACAAAGGATTACCTTTCCCTCTCAGGTTTCTATTTTAGCCAAGGAAGAATTCATTGCGGACAATAACGAATGGCTCCTGCATAGCATTATTGCTAAATTATCTTCAACTAGATCTATTGAGTCTCTGGTGTGTTTGATATACTTATACGATCAATGGGAGGTAACTTTGTAGTGCTTGCTTTTCCCACTGTGTCGGATATGAAGTCTATGATTGAGTGCATTGAAATAAACTGGTTGGGGAATTTCTTTGAGGAATTTAGAGAGTGGAGTTCTGATTTTGCTGTTGAAGCTTGTCATAATGTCTGGATTAATTGCTACGGGGTTCCTTTGCATTTGTGGAATTAAGATACGTTCTTTACCATTGGCAGAATTTGGAGAGGATCGATTACTCTTGATGAAGCAACTTCAAATAAGTTAACTGAACAAAGAGGACAAGCATCCTGCTCAGTAAATTGCATCCATATTGCACAAATACTGCATGGATGGAACTACTGTAACTTCCTAACGCCTTTCCTTATTACAAAGGAAAAAAATAATCTAAACTTCAAATTTGACACTCCCGACAAGATCATAAATTTTACCTTATTTCAGCGGTGAACCATATTAAATCTCTCAGTTCAAAAGTGAGGATCACAGTGTTTACATGACATTAACTATTTAAGCATGGAAAATTCTCTTTCGATATCAATTTTCCTCATAATCAAATGTATTACGCAAAGGATGAGAAAGTTAGCTTACCCACTACTTGAACACGACTCTTACAAGGAACACTATAGCTGATATCATGTATTATACTGAAGAAGTGAGCTTTTCTCTCTTCCTCGTGTATTCTGTAAGGGTAATGATGCTTCTCATACCCAAAGTATTGGTAATACGTTATCAACTAACCAAACTAAACCAAACCAAACCGAGCCTTATGTCCCAATTACTTGAGGTGGGCTACATGAATCATTTTTCTCCATTGAGCTCTAATACGTTATCACTTATCAATTATGCAAAAAAAGCTATCACTACCGAAAATCATCAATCCAATCTCAGAATCTGCAGAATCAGGATACTTCTTGGTAAATGGATGCTAAATTGGAGAAACCAAATCCTTTAGCTAATTTACTAATAATCAGAACGAGAAAATAGATTAACTACGTAGAAAAATGAGAATTAGCTAAAGCATGTATAGTACAGCAGACGAGAGCAATTAAGCAAGGAGAGTCATGTACTTACTTGTCAATGGCTGAAAGAACCGTCGTCAGAGAATGGAGGTCGGAGATGGCTGAACGGCGGCCGAGCGAGTTCAGACGATGGACGTCGTTTCAACGTGGTGATGCTTTATCTCGATAAGAGTGGTTGTATCAATAGGTGGAATGAAAGGGTGATGGAGTATAATAGGCAGCTTAAGGGCAGGGTGATCAAACTCAGGGCAGAGCTCTCAGAAGCTGCCATTACTTATGTTGATGTTTATACGGCTATGTACAACTTAATCAGAAATGCCAAGAACCTAGGTATGCATCATCAAAGTTTTCCTGTTCCATTTGAGGCTCGTTAGGCTTTTTACACTCATTTAGTCGACTTGAGCTCTACTAACATTCATGAAGTTGAATCAAGCTCATACACTCTACTATGCTCATTTGGTCGAGCTCATTTGCAACCCTATTTTTCTTATTCTCTTCAGATTTTGGTATGTAACGCTACATAATTCAATGTGACTGGCATATCTCTAATCAACTGCCCGTCAGAAAGCTAGTGGTTCCCCCAGAGAGCCCCTGGGCTCCGTTGTCCCTCCCGCAGGATATCCAGTCGACTGTAGACGAGCTAACCCTAATTCGATAAAGTAACATTTGAGTTGGCCATGTTTGGTTGATGCTACCACAAATAGTCTCCTGAATATGTTTCGGAAACATTTGATCAAAACATTGGCCGATCCTGTCATTTATTAGGGGAATGAGTGTCGAGAATCTGAAAACATGTTTTTCTTATGTTTTGTCTACACTTAGGCAATGGTTCTGGTTACTTATACAACTTGAATTTTTCAACAGGATTCACCAACCCACAACAAAACTTTATCTCGGAAAGATGAAGCATACTTTATTTGGACCCACAACAAAAATGAATTACTCATCACACCTGAAGCCAGAACCGGGTCAAGCAGTAACACATGGCGGCTAGAAATGTCAGCTGGTAGCTTCTCATATATTAACTGTAGCATTGTTGCAAGAAACAAATCTCAGAGAGAGAGAGAGAGATTACACATCTTAGAACTTTGAAGGTTTCATGACACGAACCTGCCGGCCATTGTCACCTTCTCCATGGATGAGGATTTTGCCAATCTTGATTCCCTTACAACATGCTCTTAGTGCATTCTCCATGCTTTCCCCACTGATCTCAGGAAACTAGAGGTGTTAGTATTCATTTATTTCGAACTACTATGATGACAATAGATACCAGAGTAGCTGAACAACAACATTGTTACTATATGCACCAGATCAGAAGGTTACAATTGGTGGGATGCAGCAATTTTCACGCGAAATAAATCTTCCATTGAAGAAGGAAACCACACTTTTCTATTATTTCACTTTTTTCTTAAGAAAGAAGGTATAAGACTTTGGATCCAAGTTCTTATTGCTAACAACTCACTTGATTACCGAGGACAAAAAATACCTTCTAATGATTGATACCCCACATAACATTTTGCAGAAAACGACTCCAGTGTATATACTGATCCTGAAAAATGTCAAGGCAAGGACTTATTATACTATTACAACCGAGAAAAACTTGCATGTGGAACGGGTACCGCCACGTGGGCAACCACATAGTTCAATTAATAGCATGAGACTAAAAGTTTGAATTATATGTATATACTGATCTATAGCACGAGATTAAAAGTTTGAATTATATGTATATACTGATCTATGGTACGCCGTGACATGGAGGCGTGAAATCTACAATAGTAAGGCCCTATTCCACTAACTCAAAAAGCCAAAAGCCAGCTTATTGCGTTTTTCGAGACAGGTCATCCCCTCACAATACATCAAATAAGATTCTGTTGGTTGGTGAGGAGAAGTGAGTGAGTACTCGTTCTTGCACTTCAAAAAATGACAATTCAAAGAGTGAATGGAGCTACAAATATCAACAATAAAACAATTTTTACAACGTGAAGAAGCCGGTAACTGAGTCGTTAATAACCAGTAAATTGGCATCCACTAACTGATTATAGCCTTGAACAGCCGCTTATGACCATAATTTACATTTATGTACTAGACATGTCAATTTTCTAGACAATGAGAAACAAAAACCATGTATTGAAATGAGGAAAAGGATATTTGACAGATCAGTTCTAAGCACCATGATAGTTACAACATAAATAGATCCAAAAGCATAAAACAGAAGACTTAAATTAATAAAAAGAAGGGGAATGGAGCATGATTCATCAATGACAGAACTAAAAAAGCCTACAAAGAACATGATGCATATATTACAAAGTCTAGAGCAAATTCCTTATTCATTAGACCCACTACTTGAACACAACTCTTACAAGGAACACTATAGCTGCTGTCATGTATTATACAGAGTAAGTGTGCCTCTCTCTTCCTTATCTCCTCTGTAAGGGTAATGATACTTCTCATACCTAAAGTATTGGTAATGCGTAATCAACTATGCAAAACAAAAAAACTATCCCTAACGAAAATCTACTATACTGAACAAGTGTGCTACTGGATTTTTCTTATTCTAGTTTCACTACTATTGTGTTCTTTCCTATTTTAGCAGTTGTCCCACTGCATACTTGATTTTTGTAGGTTGTGTAAAATCCAGATATTACTCAAGGTTATTACTCATATAAGAGATTCATATGATTAAGGTTTGTTAGGGAGCATGTGATAGATGAGAACTGCCGGCTAAGTGTTAGAAACATCAGATTAACTTTTTCATTAGGAAGCATCCAAGAAACGCCGAATGTGTATCTAGGAATATTCAAGAAGCATCAATTTTCAACACAAGTCAACACATTTGCTCCTACCTAGACATCGTTCGTTCTTAGTATTGATCTATAGCATGAGACTAAAAGTTTGAGTTCGAGGGCAACCACATAGTTCAATTAATCACCTCAGCAAGATATGTACCAACCAAGTACGCCCACACAACCCCCATCATTATGAAGGAGAAGCCTTCGCTAAATACTAGCATAAATTGAACTTGTAGTCTAGTAGTACTTTCAGTTGGTTTGATCAATTTGGACTTCACTACCAACTACGAAGACTATTAATCTCTTCCTCCCTAGTCGATCATATGGTACGCCGTGACATGGAGGCGTGAAATCTACAATAGTAAGGCCCTATTCCACTAACTCAAAAAGCCAAAAGACAGCTTATTGCGTTTTTCAAGACAGGTCATTCCCTCACAATACATCATGTAAAAAATCACAAAAAGCCAATATGTTTCTCGAGCTCTCAGATAAAAAGGCCAAAAAGCCAAAAAAAAAGTCAAGTTAGTGGCACACCCCTAATGCTTCTACGAATGCAACCGAGTTATCGGAATACAACAAAGCCGGTTTTACTCCTTCATTCCTATAGCTCTGAGTGTTTGACATACATGAACTGAAATCATGGTCAATTACAACACTTCTACATTTTCTAAATACAACCTCAGTCGAAATGTGAAGGATGAAAACCCACCCTGCCTGAGAATTTATGAAATCACCTCAGGAGAGATGATGGACGGCGAAAGAACTGCTTTCTTCTCAATATTCCTTCCGCTAATTTACTAATAATCGGAACCAGAAACTAGAAAAAATGAGAAGAATTAAGCAAGGAGAGATGGATGTACTTGCCGGAGATTGGAGGTCGGAGATGATAGGACGGCGGCCAAGCGAGCCCACCGGACGTCGTTTCAGCGTGGTGAATCGTTTACGGGATTAAAAAAAGAAAAAGAAAAAGAAAGGGACAACGTTAAAATGGAACTAGGGTTTTGATTCCGTGCAACTAAACTCATTTTAATAACAAAAAATGCATCAAGATCAATTACTACTAATTTATACCCAAATTATATGAATTTTTTTCATGATTTATATTCTAACGAGTTCTACAAAATGAATATTTGAGATCAATAAAATAGGATTGAGATAGATAGAAACTGTCCTCGAAAAAAATTAAACAAAACTACGTCGTTTTGAACATCTGAGTTGAGATGAAACAAGTGTTTTGATTTCGATTCAGTGTAACTAAACTCATTTTAAGAAACAAAAAAGCATTGCGATTAAGTACTAATATAAGTACATTAAAAATGAAACTTTTCTTGGATATACATTACGACAATATTTTCAAGATTAACGTCTCGGATTAATAAAATACAGCTAATATAAGTAGAAAGTCCCAAACGAACTAAGGTACTACAATGTTCAATTGAAACGACGTCGTTTTGAGATGTCACCCTTATGTTCAATTAAAACCACGTCGTTTGGAGGGTATGACATAGGTTGAACCTATGTCACCCTTTTTTTTTTTTATATTTTATTCCCCCAATACCACCCTTTTCGTCATAACGCAGAGAAGTCGTGTTATAAACAGGTCTGCTTCTCTCTCAGACGAACTCCGGCGTGAAATCCGTGTGCATTCCGGCGTGAAATCGTGTTATAAACAAGTCTCCTTCGACGTTGCGGATAAGGAGAGTAAGAGGCATATCTGAGACGGCGTGAAATCGAACCCGTCTCTCTCCTAAACAGGTCTGCTTCTCTCTCTCTCTCTCAGATGTTTTCATGAGATTTAGCTTACATGTTTTCATTAGATTAGACAGGAATGTTTTCATTTCTCAGTTCTTTGAATAGAATAAAAGGATGTTAAGATTCAAGAGAATGGTGTTGATTCAGGGCTAATTACAGTGGCTTTAGCAGTAAATTAGATTCAGGGGCAGAGGTAACTGCATTGGCATTAGTACTGGTATCGCCAGTGGTTGGTGCCTTGGTACATGTCACTGGTAGAACCGATTTAGGATTGCTGTCTGCATCCAATATTCATGAGATTGGGTAGAAATTTAAGTTCATTCCAGAACGCGCGGCTGCATAATTCTTCCAGATTCAATTACGAGCACACCAACGCATAATACAACATGATTTTCTTTGTGGGAATAAATAATGGGTTTCAAAGTGTGTTCCATGCATTCGAAGTTTTTCACAAATCGTTCATGCCTTACAAAAATTCTAGATTCTCACACTTGAGTGTCTAAAAGGAACACCCCTAGACTTAGGATAAACATGAATAGAATTAAATTGTGAAACCATGCATCATGACTATGATTACCGCTAATCTAAATGAAAAAAAATGATAGGCAAGTTTTACGTTTCAGGATCTGCAAGCATTGACTACTCCTCAACACTTCAACAATGGGTGGATTATCTAGGCTCATTCTAAATTACCAATCATCTGTGAAAGTAATATGAAATATATAAGCGTGAGGGGCACCCTCACTTCATGAGCTAGCTTTTGGGGTTGAGTTCCACCCAAGACCGTGTAACATGGTATCAGAGTTGGGTACCAGAGATGGGTAGGGTGCGTGTCTCTCGCCTGCACACGGCAAGTGCTGCCGAGTGAGCATGTTGCGCGTGAGGGAGGGTGTGAAGCGAAGTCCCACATCGCCTGGTTACCAAAGTAATTTGAAATATATATAAGCGTGAGGGGCACCCTCACTTCATGAGCTAGCTTTTGGGGTTGAGTTCTACCCAAGACCGTGTAACACTCTGCCCATACCCCCAATTATTGGGTACTAGATGAGTTTTGTTATTATTTTTTATTCAGGGCCTTCACGTGCTCAAACTGATGTTGAGAAGTCTACTTGTAATAAGTGAAAAATGCGAAATGAATTCTGTTTATGTATCGTGTTTGGTGGAGCCATATATTCCTTTTTGCTTTTTCCTAATCTTAGTAGTTATCACGTTTGAAAAAATGTTAGCTTACATAGAATTTTTTTGACACAAATAATAGAATTTATAGTCGATGGCGAGCCACAATGTTCTTTTGAACTTTACCCGATAATCAATTATTAGGTGCAGTGATTTTTTCAAATTTTAATATGAGCATCTTATATTGCCATGTTGCTTGTCAATTTTAATTTCATCATACCATTTGATTAATTGTGGGCTTTAAGTGTTCTTGTTGTCTCATGATGTTTATCTTTGTTACTAATTTAATTCGAGTAGCAATTAAGTCCATTCATGTAATCTCACTTTCATTGCTCACATGGTGGTATGTCGAAGAGAAAGGCCAAACATGATCAGTGTTCTAAAACTCAGACTAGTTGCTAGTAGAAGCCTTACTAGGGCGAGTAGGAAAAGAATTACTCCCTCCGTCCCCAAATTGTGGTCCCTCGTTCTATTCTAACCGGAAAACAAAATAGTTATAACTTTAAATCGGTAATGAACTTTATATTCAATATGGATCTTGTTTGATAAATCTCAACTAGTTCTATAAGACAATGTTTTCAAATCACGTAAAACAATGTAAATTACGAGATATAATCAATTGAAAAGTGGCCCGAACTCCCAAAAGGGACTAATAAATTGGGACGGAGGGAGTATATAAAGTTGGTGTCGCTCAGTGTACATATAGAGCTCCATAGGAGAATTTGTTGATCCATGGAGAAACCAATGTTAGTCCGGAGAAATGGATGGCTTTGTTATAGGTGTTGGAAGGGAGAAAAGATTGCTCTCTCGGAACTTCAAGTGACCATCACTCACGCAAATGGGTCTGAAGGTGAACAAGAGGTTTTTCTGTCAGCTGCGTGAAGCCTTATATAGAGCATACTGCATATATTACAAAGTGTAGAGCAAATTTCGTATTCATCAGAGCCACTACTAGAACACTACTCTTACGGGGAACACTATAGCTGCTGTCATGTACTATACTGAATAAATGTGAAACAATCCATTCCAGTTAAATTACACCATTGGGAGGAACATTTGCTATATTTCCTTTATTCCTTCCACTTTTATTTCCCTTAACCGTGGGTCTTATTGTTGGCGGGTTTCTAGTACTTGTAGACCAACATATCCAACCACTCACCTCATTGATGATAATCCCTCTTTGGTGATGGGGAATCTAGATTAGAGCTTTTTTTTTGTTCATGTTATATGCAATCGTACGGAAAATACATCTTTTTTTCTTTCCCTATGTATTTACCTCCACAAATTCGTCAGTCAAACAAGGACCAAGGTTCGTATCTCCACCACTGTTCCAGCTTGAAAATAAACATGTATAAAGGGAGTTACACTCTTTAATAGGGTTCATCTATACTACTTATAAAAGATTGAGATATTTGTCTACTTTTTAATTCGTAAAATACCCTTCATGTTTCCTTCCCTTAAAAACACGACACCCTGTAGTTCAAACACCCAAACGACGTATCCTTTATCGCCCCAAACCAAATGGGGTAATCTACACAAACGGCTTTCTCCATCCTCTTCTCCGGCCTTCAAATCGAATTTGGACCGTTACCAAGACCCTATCTTCTCTGCACTCTTCTAAGAGGAGTCTGATATCCGGGACTGCCAACTTTACTGCTTAGGAGATTTAGAAGATGCAATGTTTATAGTAGGTTATTCATGTGCACTTAGGAGATTTGGAATTACCATGTTTTCCCCTCATCATTCCCGTCTTAGGAGTACCCTTTTATTTTTCAGAAGTGAGTAGTCAATGGTACCGCACGTCGCTATCTAAATCTTCTCCTCCTTGTACTAGAATGAATACACCGACTGTTTGATTAATGTCACATACACCAACATATCTTCCGTTCTCAAATATTTGACCTGACCCAATCCATAAACATCTTGCTATGGTCCTGAATTCCTGATGAAGCATACACTAAGGGGCATATGATGTACTATCTCATTCTCCATCATAAAATCAACATCTCTGCATTAGATGGAATCGATAGTGGAAAGGATTCTTCCCAAAGAATTGCTTAAAGCAATAAAAAGTATAAGCAAGCTTTAATTAGACTGGGCAATAGAATGCCCGACTTCAAAAGTGGGTACTAGCTCAACTAAGAAAAGGATTCCTCTTTCTGTGAGAAAAACATGTCAAAATTACGTGGATTCTTCTCAAGGTTCAATTTACGACCGCCCTCCTAGCGACAGGGAGTAACGTCTAATAGTTTCCTTTGCTTTCTCTTTTGAGGGTTATATCAAGCAAAGACAGAAGGGAATGTATGATTTGGAGTAAGCTAGCGATGATGGATTGCTTTGAATCGGCATCACTAGTTACTTTACGACTTTTTCCTTGCTATAGGTATGAAGGTCCTTTCTTTTCATATTCTTATCTGTGCATATGAGGTGATCGAAACAGAGTGTATAAGACTCCTGATTTAGGCAAACCAATCTTCTCTGAATTCAAATAGGAAGATTGGGATATGGAAATTTCTGCTCCGAAAACTAGAAGTGTTCGTGTTGATGGTTATGACGAAGAACCTGATGATTGTTTAGCCCCTAAAACATTTGAAAGAATGAGTAGCGACGACACAAGTATCAAATATTTTGGCTATGAATATGTATCAATGGATGACAGACAAGAATGTTTCTTCTATCTCTAATCCTGTCACCAAAAATGTTGACACAAAATTTGTGGCAGCTTCTTGTGACTGCGTAAACAAAGTTGCTTTGGTGAAGCTGATGTTAACAAATCAGGAATTTGCAGCAGAAGAAATTAGTAGTGAAGATGCAGGGTCATAGATGTCTTGATTCCACAGGCACAGAGTCAATTTCCCAAACCCCTGTGCTAATGTTGCACACAAACAGAAAATGAATTGGCTTCCATTCAGAAGCAGCTCTTGGAGGTTGGCAATAAGCAGTCAAACTTAATGAATCTTTTAACAGGTCACTACTTTATGTCCCTTGGGTATTTATATTGCACAAGCTTCTTTATTGAGTTTATCTATCCCCACTTGCATTTTTTGATCTATTATCAATTTATTTATTGTCCCTACAATGCTCCATTGAAATGACATCGTTTGTTAGGGTATGCCCCAGGTTGAACCTTTTTTATTTTTAATATATTCCCCCAAACCAAACGAGCTACGACTTGAAGTGCATTATTCTTAGTAGAACCGAGTTAGGATTGCTGATCTGCATCAATATTCATGAGATTGGGTAGAAATTTTAAGTTCATTCCAGAACGGCTGCATTCTTTCCAGATTCAATTACGAGCACAACAGCGTGATACTGTAGTGCTAATTGGTAACCTTGGAAACAAACACACAAACCACAACACAGAATATTTACGTGGTTCCCCAAAATCGGGTACGTCCACGGAGGGGCAGCGGAATTCACTATAATTTGAGGAGGATTACAATCACACTCACACTCACAATTACAGCCTCACAATACTCTTGTGTATCTCTCTCTTCTCTGTCTCAGCTCTCTTACGAAATCTCTCTGAATTTCCCACTGATTCACCACAAATCTACCACACTATTCACAGCCCCGAAGGGCTGCTTAAATAGGCAGAGAAAGCATGAAGTTTGGCAGCAGCCAAGGGAGAAAACACAGTGGTCTTTGGCAGCCATCAATGACTGCCAAACCCAGCCGCAAAGGGGGACTCCAAGTTCAGCCGCCGGCTGCCAACCATGGCAGTAAAGGAGGACTCCTAAGGGAAAAATACTTCCCTGTGGTGGGAGCCAAAAATACCAACAGATACAACATGGTTTTCTTTGTGGGAATAAATACGGGTGTTTCAAAGTGTGTTCCATGCATTCAAAGTGTTCCGTAGCCAATTTTGGCAAATGTTTCACTTTTTGATTGACCACCACCAAGTCTATGGTGGTACGAAATCCTGAAGAGGACCTTATCAATAAGAATGCGATACGGCGATACCTAGTAAGTAAAAAATAGGTGCCACACTAACTAGCCCCACAGAGGTTCAATGAAAAAAATGCAGATTTTGAGCGTGGCGCTTGAATGTTAGCTAGTGCATGATGACAATATGACATCAGTCGAGCTCATTTGCAACCTACTTTACTTATTCTCTTCAGATTTTTGGTATAGAACGCTACATAATTCAATGTGACGGGCATATCTCTAATATTCAACTGGCCCGCTGGCCGTCGGCTTTACTTCTGTAGTAGAAAGCTAGTGGTTCCCCTAACGAGCCCCTGGGCTCCATTGTCCCTCCCATAGGATATCCAGTCGACGGTAGACGAGCTGACCCAAATTCGATAACATTTGAGTTGGCATGTTTGGTTGATGCTACCACAAATAGTCTCCTGAATGTTTTCGGAAATTTTTTATCAAAACAAACAATCGTTCCCAATCGTATGAGCCTGTTACTCCAGTCGGTGCTGTTTGCTCAGTGTCAGTAGAAGGTGGGCAGACTCTGAAATGCTTCTTGTTTTTGACAAAAGAGTTCCGACCAGAATGAAACCTGGCGAAACTCTTTTCTTGATCATATGTGGTATTCGGGAAACTTTGGATGAGCTGAGAATCTAAAAACATGTTTTCTTATGTTTGTTACACTCAAGCAATGGTTCTTGGTTATTTATACAACTTGAATTTTTTAACAGGATTCACCAACCCACTTAAGATGTGCATTGCTCATAAGGAAAACAGAAATGTTAGAGAAGTGGAGGGTGGTCTGTGTGAAAAACCATCAACATATATCAGCTGGGATGGAGTGCAATATACTGAAGCTACAAATCATTTGATTGCCAAAAGTATACTCAATGGTTCATTCTCTGATCCTCCTCTTCCATAACCCATGCGTGCCATAAATATGTATCCACGTAGTCAATCGTAGTTGTTTGTGAATAAATCACGTTTTATTTGGCGTAGAACTGGAGAAATTAGTTAAGTTTCCTGAGAAAATTGTATCAGATCTTCAAAAGTTCATCGCTAAAGCAGCAATGTTGGAAAGAGATTCAGTTTGGTTTCTGTGACTCTTTTTTTTATGTAAATCCGGATGAGACTAAAAGCAAATTCCCATTGTATTTGACAATTTGCTGTTGGAAAAAAGATTCAGTTTGGTTTCTATGACTCTTCTTTTATGTAAATCCGGATGAGACTAAAAGCAAATTCCCATTTTATTTGTTCCGAATTGTCCTTGTTGTGTGAATACTTGATAGGTGCGTAAATGTACCCATTTACGCTCCCTAATTTATATTTGTTATGTCCGTTTATTGTATTATTTGGAGTTTGATACTTGTTTTCCTTGTTTCAGTGCTTGTGGAGCAATTAAATGACACACGGTGCTAAATTGAGAATTATCTCATGCAATTGGCCAAATTCAATTCTGAAGACCAAATTACACGTGCATGATGGGGGAGCCCAATTGAATTGAATTGGTTATAAGGCCTTTTAAGAAAGTGGAATTGGTTTAGGAAAAATGAATTATTTCCTAAACTATTGGCTTACATGGCTGGAGGAGATCAGAAGAGTTTAATAAGATGGGCCCCCTAATTAAAATTGGAATGAGAAGGATGGGTGCCGCCCTAATACATCTGTCCACTAGCATCATAAAAGGAAGCATGCAGTAAGGGTTTTGAGGGGGGTTCTCAGTCACGCTAACAGGAGAGCCGCACGAGGCTGCGGCTGGGGTATTGGAGTTTAACTCCATGATCGGCTAACGCTTAGACTAGGGTAACGAGGATGCCTCTCCAAGTAATATAGTTGTTTAGATTTCTAGGGTTCTATATTCAACTTTTTGACTGTGTGACTCGGATAATTCATAATTTTAATGAAAGTTTTTATTCTTCCAATCTTCTTATCGTATTCATATACGCGTTATTAAGTACTGTCATGCAATGGTTTTTCAACTCTGCAGGATAGTTTCTAAGATAGATTATACGATGTTAGACGAATCGTGCCGCCCGTTAAGTCCGATGAGATGAACCGCGCTATGTTGAGATAGTCTATACTGAATACGAGTCTTGAGAATCTTTTTAGTTCAATGGTTGTCAATGCTTCAAGATAGGCTTTGAGATAGATTATAAACGTGAGATGGGTCGTGCAACCAATTAAGTCCGGTGAGACGATCCATGCCGTGTTGAGATAGTCTATACGGAGTATGACTCTCGATTATATTTTTGGGGATTATCGATAGAAATTGCTAATATGTTGAATAGAACCCTAGATTTCATCACAATCATATTATCAGGGGAGGTTGAATCGAAACCTTATTCCATTCTCTCCTTTACTTCCCAAATCTTTACTGCTTTTCTAGTTAATTTTAGTTTCACCAATCGAAATCCAAACTTCTTTTTGTTCTCAAAATTAAACTAGAAATTAATTGAAGGTACTGCGACTCAGCTTTTTACTCTCTGTGGACGATCTCGGACTTAACCACTGTTCTTTGGAATAATAGTTAATTTCCTATTTTATAAATTCTATTTTTGGTACGAAAACGACCTAGCAATACTATGCCACTTCAACTGTTTTATCAGATTAAATTACGTAGACTCCTCACGATGCACGTAGGACGCACACGCATCAAACGACTGTAAACGCATTTGTGTTCGGATCTGTATCCGGAGCAATTTCCATTCTACACAAGTTCGGTGTAATTCCCTTTTCTGAGCAGAACCAAGAAAACTATGATACATAAGCGTTTACTCCATAAATAGTGCATTGAGATAACCATCCAATTAACCAGGATTTCAAATGAGTTGTTCACAACACGAAAGGATACCACAAATATTCACACTACAAAACTTTCTCTCGGAAGGATGAAGCGTACTTTATTTGGACCCGCAACAAAAATGAATTACTCAGCTTCCCTTGGAGATAAAATGAAGGAAACCAAAAAATACTAGTTTCACGTGTCGTCATAATCGGCAATAGAACTATTATCTGTACCAAAGTAGCGATCTCCGAACTCCCCCATGCCTGGAATCACATGTAAGTCCTTGTTTAGTGTCATGTCAATCCGATGTCACGATTTTTAGCTTGGGGAATTTCTTACAAACAGCATGTATTAACTGTAGCAATTTGCATTTTGTTCTTAAAGAAGGCACTGGAGAACTTTAAAAAATTAAATAACTGGAGAAAAAGAAAAACAGTAAAATTACTTACTGCTATGAGGTTAAGGAAGATGATGTTAGACTCTGCCACACCCTTACTCAGCAGCAGAGAAATAGCTTTGATTGCAGAATTTCCTGGTAAAATTTTACTATGTAATTTTTAGGCAATGGATTGCATATACATATACTTTGTCCCTTCGTCTAAGATCATGAAAAAAAATAAAATTGAATGAGTTGCTGGTCACTGGATACGGAGATTTTCATCATGCCTGAAGCCAGAACTGGGTCAAGCAATAACACATGGCGGCTAGAAATGTCAGCTGGTAGCTTCTCATATATTAACTGTAGCATCGTTGCAGGAACAAAATCTCAGAGAGAGAGAGAGATATTAAACATCGTAGAACTTAGAAGGTTCCATGACATGAACCTGCCGGCCATTGTCACCTTCTCCATGGATGACGATTTTGCCAATCATGATTCCCTTACAACATGCTCTTAGTGCATTATCCATGCTTACCCTACTAATCTCTGGAAACGAGAGGTGTTAGTATTCATTTATTTTGAACTTTTACAATGACAATAGATACCACAGTAGCTGAACAGCAACATTATTAATATATGCACCATATCAGATGGTTACAATTGGTGAGATGCGGCAATTTTCCTGCGAAATAAATCTTCCATTAAAGAAGTACACCACTTTTCTATTATTTCAATTTTTCTTTATGGAAAGAATGTATAAGACTTTGGATTCAAGTTCTTATTGCTAACAACTCGCTTGGGATTAGTCAAGGTGCGTGCAAGCTGGCCCGGACCACCCAGTTATCAAAAAACAACTCACTTGATTACCAAAGACAAAAATACCTTCTAATGATTGATACCCCACACAACCTTTTGCAGTAAACAACTCCAGTATATACTGATCCTGCAAATAGTCAAGGGAAGGACTTATTATATTGTTACCAACGGCAGATGATAAACATAGCCCTTATATGAGATGAAGAATCTCAGGAAATGGTTGATTAGGTATCCGGTATGCCTAAGTTTTTCTGAAGTCATGAGTAGATAAAAGGAAGGTGGCCTAGACCATTTTCCACAAGCTGAAACATCAATTTACAACCACATTATACAACCTGGAGTTAAATGAGTAATTAGTCAAGGGGATATTGTTCATTACTGAAGTTTTAATACCAAACGAAAAAATCTGTCTTCATAGAAAACAAAATCATGTTTTGTTGTTCTGGCTTCGCGTATAAAAGTGTGCATTCCACGTAGCTGCAGGAAAAGGTGAAACAACCATCAATCAAGTTCCCCATTTTTCTTTCTTCCTACAAGAATTCAGGATTTACAATTTCACCAATTGCAAAGTGAAAATAAAAAGTAGTTACCTGAAAGGTTGAATGTATAACAAAAACATTGGGGTATATTTACAAAGATCATGCTGCCCAAGCTTTGTCCGGATATGTTGTACTATCAAGTCTATTGCAACATCGTTATCTGCACCTCAAGGGATGATGACATCTGCATGTATCTTTGACGGGAGCATAAATTCATCGAAACTAGGCTTAACGCACTTAGTGTACTGCAAATCAGATTTTGTTGGTTGGTGAGGAGAAATGAGTACTTGTTAGTGCACTTCAAAAAATGGCAATTCAAAGAGTGAATGGAGCTACAGATATCAACAATAAAACAGTAACATCTCATTCAGTATCTTGCAATTTGGACGACATGAAGAAGCTGGTAAACTGGGAAGTTGGACAACATGAAGAAGCTGGTAACTGGGAAGTTAGTAACCAGAGAAATAGATCCAAAAGAATTAAAAAGAAGACTTAGTCGTTAGAGACATAAACTTTTTAGCGAATATGAAGTTGGATGTCTACATCTTACGGAAAAAAATTCAGTGCTAGGTGGGCACCAGGTGAGGTGGCAAAGCCATGTGGTACCCGTCAGCTCATCAGGATCAGTGTTTTGGACAGCCCAAATCTGTTGGAATCGGTCATTGGCATTTTTGTTTTGAGGGGTAAATTTACCCCAACAGATCTGGGCCGTTGAAAACACGGATGGACGTCCCGGATGTGCCGACGGGCACCACATGGCCTTGCCACCCGGTGCCCACCTCACACTAAAATAATTCTCACATCTTATGGGTAATGAATCTCTTCCATGACATTGTCATTTTACACCAGATTGCTTAAATTTAAGCAACCACAACATGTATTAGACTCCCCACTTGAAGGCCTGACTAGAATTTAGTTCTTTAATATAAGAGAAGTGGAATGGAGCATGCTTCATGCCTTCATCCATGACATAACTAAAAAAGGACTACATAGTAGTCAACTATTATTTGGTAATTAGAAAATTGGAGTACATCAGTACACTGACTTGATCAAGCACATTCTCAATGTTCCTTCCCCTCTCAACTGTGTCACGTTGTATCCTCCTCGCAAGCCGCACATGAGAATCTGCACTGGTGTAATGGTAATGGGGGTTATTGCCTGAAAGACCACGGCAGGAGAAACTTTTATTTCAAGCCTGAGCATCTAGAGAGAGAGAGAGAGAGAGAGCAAACACATCATTGCTTTTGAAGAAAATCATTGGTAATTGCTTGAACATATTTTGTAACTTATAGAACCGCAAACAAAATCTATTCCAGCTTAACAAATGGCAAAAAAGAACCCGTGCCAACAAAGATCTTCATGTTCATGAGTTCACGGACACGCAGATCATGAAGAACCAAAATTCCTTCCGAAATGATGATGTTTGAGGGGTTAACCTACATTTGATATTGATGGCACCCTTGGTTAGAGTTATATGGTTCCTTGAAGATTTATTGCTCTCTAGAAAGGAGGAGATGATATAGCTGCATAAGAAAATTAGGGGAATCAAGAGTATGGAATTAACTGCAACGCGTCTACGATGTAACTAGCATTAGCTTGTGGTTGTTTGCAACACCAGTTCCATTTTATTTTATACTACTAAATTAGGTTTATGAACTACCTCGTGGGTGTCTTTGCCTTTTGTTCTCTTGTCTCCAATCTATGGCTGAACTACCCTCTTGTAACATATATGCAATGGATACGGGTACCCTCACTAGTTTAAGCAAATGCTTCGTTGGAAATATGACTACTAATGATTCAAGTTATTACTTCTAAAAACCGCATGAAGATATCCAAAATAGATACATCCTTCCACTCTCTTGCACTAAGGAGATTCGCCTATGAAAATGGAAGTTGGTACCTTTCGAGCTGGTTCTATGTGTTTATGACTGTTAACATCATAGTTTGGAATACAGACTGCCTGTCCATGTTTCAAGTTTTCCATGCATAAAAGGAGAAGTTCTGTATTGAAGGCATCTGCAAACATCCAGAAAAGTAAACTCCAGGAGGCACGACAAAAGTAAACTCCAGGAGGCACATGAGAGATGAGACTATGTTAAGCTCTATGCTGCTATGCAGACCATAAAGTTCTTGAAAAACTCCAAATGATTCTTACCAGCATTGTCATAGTTGTACCCATGGACCTGTTCTAACTGCTAATCACTCAGCCAGTGATAAAATGAATCCTGCAAGGATCACAAAATGTGGCATCCACCCAAGATTGGGTCAGTCCACTGCAACCAAGATGTGTCAGATGTAATATACGAGAGTAGAAATATCACCCCTAACAAGGTACTACCTACCTATTACTCCTGTCCCACAGTTAGCTGAATAATGTAAGGTCTATGATGAGATTAAGAAGAAGCATTTGTGCAAACTTTTTGCTGCCCATTCTTTCTCAAAGAGGGGGTGGTGGATTTCAGATCTGGTTTTAGTAGTAATTACAGCCAGAAGAGAGCCAGGAAAGTACTTGACTGACAAGTTTAACCCGTTGATCACGGAGCTGAGAAACGATCATATTGCAAACAGTTGTTTTTCCAGATGCAGTCCTGCCAGCAACACCTTTAAGTTTAACAAACACAAGTTCCCTTATTAGCCCATGTGAAAGGACACAAATGGAATTGAAACAGCAAACTGAAACTAGTTTTTGGAACAATAACATAAAAACCGTCACGTACACAACAAATGTTCCTACTACGTGTTTTGCTACTGGATTTTCTTCTTCTAATTTCCTTACTATTATGTTCTTTCCTAAAAAAGCAGTTGTGCCAATATTCCAGGTACTACTCAAGTTCATGACTCATATAAGAGATTCATATCATTAAGGTTTGTTAGCGAGTGTGTGATAGATGAGAATTGAGAACTGTCAGTTAAGTGTTAGAAACATCAGATTAACTTTTTCATTAGGAAACATTCAAGAAACGCTGAATGTGTATCTAGGAATATTCAAGAAGCATCAATTTTCAACAAAAGTCAACACATTTGCTCCTCCCTAGACATCCTCCATACTTAATATTGATCTATAGCATGAAACTAAGAGTTTGAGTTCGAGGGCAACCACACAGTTCATTGAGTTCAATTGATCACCTCAGCATGATACGTACCAGGTACACCCACACAACTGAAAACCCCATTATTATGAAGAAGCTGCCTTTGCTAAATAGCATAAATTGAATTTGTAGTCTCGTAGTACTTTCAGTTGCTTTGATCAATTTGGACTTCAGTACACAGTAAGGAGACCATTACTCTCTTCCTACCTAGTTGTCCATGACTGAAAGAACCGTCGTCGGAGATGATGGACGGCGGCCGAGCGAGCTTCAGAGGTCGGAGATTCGACGTGTTTTCAGCGTCGTGATGCTTTAGATAATTAGAAAGGGAAAAAAAATAAAAAGGAACGGCATTAATGGATTGGGGTTTTGATTCTGTGGAACCAAACTCATTTTAAAAATAAAAAATGCATCAAGATCAAGTACTAATTTATACCCAAATTATATGAAAATTTTACATCATTTATATTCTAACAAGTTCTATAAAATGAATGTTTGAGATCAATAAAATATGATTAGGATAGTTAGAAACTTTCCTCGGAAAAACTAAACAAAAACTACGCCGTTTTGAACATCTGAATTGAGATGGGACAAGTGTTTTAGTTTCGATTCAGTGTAACTAAATCCATTTTAAGAAACAAAAAAGAGTTGCGATTACGAGTAATTATAAAAAAATTTAAAATTAAACTTTTCCTGGATATACATTACGGCAATATACACAAAATTAACGTCTCGGATTATTAAAATACGGCTAAATATGGGTAGAAAGTCCCAAAAGAACGAAGGTACTACAATGTTCAGTTGAACGGCGTCGTTTTGAGAGTATGACATGGGTTGAACCCATGTCACCCTTATGTTCAATTAAAACGACGTCGTTTGGAGGGTATGGCATAGGCTGAACCTATGTCACCCTTTTTGTTTTTTTGTTTTTTTTATATATATATATTCCCCCAAAAGCCACGCCGACTCCCCTCATAACGCAGAGAAGTCGTATTCTGGCAGCAATCCGAGTAAATTCGACCCCCTCTCTCTCCTAAACAGGTCTGCTTCTCTCTCTCTCTCTGTGCGACATTTTCATGAGATTTAGCTTACATGTTTTCATTTCTCAGTTCTTTGAATAGAACGAAAGGATGTTAAGATTCGAGAGAATGGTGTTGATTCAGGGCTAATTAGATTCAGGAGCAGTGGTAGCTGCATTGGCATTAGTACTGGTTTCGCCGGTGGTATTGCCATATTTGGTGCCTGGACAAGGGTGATTGTTAGAGAAATAGACAAGGGTGGAAGTATTTTTTTTGTGTCGAAATTGGACTGACTTATTTTTTTGATGTCAAGTCGCCAACACTCAAAATAGGTTTGTGTGCCACAGTATACAGTAACTTGGGCATAGTAGCATACCTTGTAATTAGTTAAGTTCTCTAGGCACAAACCATAAAGGGTTGAAATGAAGTTTTGCCTAAAACTAAAATGGTGATTATCTTTAGCTGGGAATCTAAAGGCAGAACCATGGCTCGGGCGCTGAGTCCCAAAGTTGTTGTGACGATTATTATCATTGTCATGGATTTTTTTTTTACCTTAGTACTTGGCAAGTGCCAATTAGTTAATTGGAGAATCAAAGAGTTGCTGTCTTCCCCCCCCCCCCCCCCCCCCTTTCCGTGTTCCGTATTGAAGTTGTAAAAGGGGGCTAATCAATGTTTCCGCTTGGTCAGGAATTGTAGGATCTGAGATGGCTTCAATTTCTAGCCTGGTAATTTTATACTTATGCTATAAAACAAGCCAAGTAACTTGATACTTTTGTCGTTGATGGTTAAAGCGATTATAATACAAATTTTTCCTTGTTTTTATCATTTTAGGGACGGCCCTAGACTCATTGTAGATTAGAAGTTCATTTCTGTGTGCATGAAAAGATGAAACTCCCTGGACAAAGTGCCTTCACATCATGACTTACCTACAATATCATCAATTCAACTAACGGGCATAAAACTTGTGCTACTTTCCCTGGACAAACCATATTGATTTTCTACTTTCTTTTTTTGTCCTTTTAAGTGAGAAAATTTGGAACTTGGGCTACTTTCCTGCCTCTGTTTAGGTTTAAGCATCATAAGCGTTTTTTTCTTTCGTCTTTTAAGTGGTTTTAGCATCATAAGTGGTTTCAATTAAGGTTAGATCCTAGCTACCAGGCATCAATAATAGGGGAAGATGGGAAAGACTATTTTTTGTGAATCTGATAAAATCAAGATTAAAAGGATAAATATGTTGGTTCTGCTGGCGTCATTTCAGTTATGCATTTCGTGATGAAAAGGGCCAACTTGCTGCACTGAATCTTTAAATGATCAGTAGGGTTGATTTGTCTTTGCTTTCCTTATTAAATCAGACATACGCTGGCATGTTAATGCATTAGATCTCTGGGCATTAGAAGTATAATTTGAGTCAGATAGATACATTTTCCACCAGATTCGCTTCATTTCCGGCCCTTTAACTTTTGGCCCCTCCTTGCTTTCAGTTCATTGGAAGGACAAGAATTAAAGTGGCGTCAATACATTCTACTTTCTAGAAATGTCAATCCATCAACTTCCAGAAGCGATTCTTAACCATATGGTACTCTTTGCGAGGAAGAGATGTGCAAGTCTCATGCTGAAAGATGCTCTGATCTTTGTTTTTCCTTTTTAATTCTGAATTACGACTATATATTATATGGATTTTGCCCAAAAAATGCAGTCTTTCATGTTTATCCCTTAGCAAGTATATTGTACTGCTCCTAGACAAACACAGAAATTTGAAATCCTATGCACTAATCCACAACTTTTTTGGATTACGGTTGATATAAAAACCAGGATTTGTTGACTAGAACCTTTCCCTTTGAATTGTTCCTTGCAAGTTCTATTAACTGGGTTCCATTGATTTGTTTTCTCTTTCAGGTTTTAATAAGAAAGAGCTAAGATCAGACTCTAGAAATATCCCATACTCAAAGCATAGGAGTTCCAGCAGCAACTCAGGCCTGGGCTTTGGGGCTTGGACTTGCCTCATATTGTTATTTTAAGATGGCAGATTGTGCATGGATTGTCCCACTCCAGGACTTGCAACTCAATGTTGCTATGTTCAGTCAATTTGTTGCTACTTTGGAACTGCAGTACCCCAACTACTTCTTTGTTGCAGTTTTGCCACACCATGAGCTCTCTGTGGTGCTGTTCAACACAAAAGAGGACAGTGAGAGTTTATGCTTGGATGTAGTCCTTGTTGCTGTGCTGCCTTGGTGACCTCCTTTTCTGCAACTGTTAAAACTTTTACGCGGAAACCACAATACCACATCTTTTGTTGCTTAATACAAATATGTAGTTTATGTAACACCCCTAGTTTTTAGTATTAAAAAATTTTATGAGCTAGCTAAAAAAAATAAAATAAAATAAGAGTGGTGCTAGTGTGCATGGGTGTGAGTTTGTGCCACATGGATAGGACATATGGCATTGCATTTGGAATTAGACTCCACGTGGGAGCCATATGAGGAATAGCCTTTCATGCATCTCTCTAAAGGATAGGTCAAGAAGAATTGGAAAGAGGTCAGTCCAAAAGAATTTAAGGCGGCATTCGGTAACTTGTAGACAACTAGTCATTTTGCCTTCCAATATAGAGAGAGTACGGTCAGTGGAAGAATTCTTTGAGACTAGTTTTCCTTTGAGCAATTTGGGGTCTTAGACAATGATTCAGATGAACGGTGATTCAAGTGGATGGTTGTTTTCTAAGCATATCATATCATATGGCCATGATTTGAGGTACCGGGTAGTGTGCAATACATTCCTCGCTAAATCTCTTTGCAAAGAGTGTTCTTTGATTCTCATATTTGTACTCTTTTGCTATCTAAGTTTATTGGCTCTGTTGTTGTCACGTCTTGTACTGTGACGGGAAGAATATTTGGCTGAAAGCCATGGAACAGATTGGTACACGTGAGCCCACCGGGTAGAAATGAATAAGGAAATATGATTGATTTCCCCGAGGGAAATCCAATATATGTTTTTATGGCCTGAAAGGGGCACATGGATTTGACCCGGTGGTGCTTGGCGTGTTACTGAGATGAGTCAGGGAAGAGGCTGCAAATGGTTTATGATTCACTTTGACTTGTTATCGTCGATTATTGAGCACGTCCTTATTTCGAGCAATATTATTGTCCTCGTATTGTACATACTACCCGGCCTTTTTATATTTTTTTCAGGTGAAAGGCTAGAATCGAAGTATTCGGTGAATTAGCATTGGGAGACTAGATTGAAGAAGTGCTAGTTGACATTTTGAGGATTTTAGAGCCATTGTAATTTTTGGAACTTTGTTGTATAATTTCGAGGATCTTAATCTTAATTTGAAAGATTATTGGTTTTGAGGTGTTTAAAAAGTTGTCACCTTCCTTTTACTGAACAACTGATCATTACTCCAACAGGTACCTTTGAATAATTTATCTACTCATGCTTTTAGAAAAACTTAGGGATACCGGATACCTAATCAACCATTTCCCAGATTCGTCATCTCATACTGGATACCTAATCAACCATTTAACATTTGATAATGATTCCCACGTTTTCAAAAGCAGGTGTTTGAGAAAAACTTGCATGCGGAACGGGTACCGCCACGTGGTACCCGTTCCGCACAAGTTTTTCTCGGTTGTAATACTATACTAAGTCCTTGCCTTGACTATTGGCAGGATCAGTATACACTGGAGTTGTTTTCTGCAAAATGTTATGTGGGGTATCAATCATTAGAAGGTATTTTTGTCTTCGGTAATCAAGTGAGTTGTTAGCAATAAGAACTTGCATCCAAAGCCTTATACCTTCTTTCATAAGAAAAATGTGAAATAATAGAAAAGTGTGGCGTCCTTCAATGGAAGGTTTATTTCGCGTGAAAATTGCCGCATCCCACCAATTGTAACCTTCTGATCTGGTGCATATAGTTACAATGTTGCTGTTCAGCTACCCTGGTATTTATTGTCATCATAGTAGTTCGAAATAAATGAATACTAACACCTCTAGTTTCCTGAGTTAGTGGGGAAAGCATAGAGAATGCACTAAGAGCATGTTGTAAGGGAATCAAGATTGGCAAAATCCTCATCCATGGAGAAGGTGACAATGGCCGGCAGGTTCGTGTCATGAAACCTTCAAAGTTCTAAAATGTTTAATCTCTCTCTCTCTCTCTCTCTCTCTGAGATTTTTTTCTTGCAACAATGCTACAGTTAATATATGAGAAGCTACCAGCTGACATTTCTAGCCGCCATGTGTTATTGCTTGACCCGGTTCTGGCTTCAGGTATGATGAGTAATTCATTTTTGTTGCGGGTCCAAATAAAGTACGCTTCATCTTTCCGAGATAAAGTTTTGTAGTGTGAATATTTCTGGTATCCTTTGTGTTGTGAACAAATAACTCGTTGAAATCCTGGTTAATTGGATGGTTACCTCAAAGTACCATTTAAGGAGTAAAAGCTTATGTATCATCGTGTTATTGGTTCTGCTCAGAAAAGGGAATTACACGGAACTTGTGTAGAATGGAAAATGCTCCTTTCTGATGCGTGTGCGTCCTACCTGCATTGTGTGGAGTCTGCATACACATCGAACAACTCCTGAAACATTTGTGTCCGTAGCACTGTTCTTGTAGAATTTAATCTGATAAAACAGTTGAAGGAAGTGGCATAGTATTCACGCAACAAGGACAATTCGGAACATATCAAATGGGAATTTGCTTTTAGTCTCATTCGGATTAGATAAAAGAAGAATCACATAAACCAAACTGAATCTTCTTTCCAATATTGCTGCTTTAGCAATGAACTTTTGAAGATCTGATACAATTTTCTCAGGAAGTTTAACTAATTTCTGCAGTTCTGCGCCAAATAGAACGGGATTTATTCACAGACATCTACGATTGACTACATGGATACATATTTATGGCACGCATGGGTTATGGGAAGTGGAGGATCAAAGAATGAACCATTGAGTATGCTTTTGGCAATCAAATGATTTGCAGCCTCAGTATATTGCACGCCATCCCAGCTGATATATGTTGATGGTTTTTCACAGAGACCAACTTCCACTTCACTACCATTTCTTCTCTCCTTATGAGCAATGCATATCTTAAGTGGGTTGGTGAATCCTGTTGAAAATTCAAGTTGTATAAGTAACCAAGAACCATTGCCTGAGTGTAGACAAAACATAAGAAAACATGTTTTCAGATTCTCGACACTCATTCCCCTAATAAATAACAGGATCGGCCAATGATTGTTTTTGTTTCGATCAAATGTTTCCGAAACATATTCAGGAGACTATTTGTCGTAGCATCAACCAAACATGGCCAACTCAAATGTTACTTTATCGAATTAGGGTTAGCTCGTCTACAGTCGACTGGATATCCTGCGGGAGCGACAATGGAGCCCAGGGGCTCGCTAGGGGAACCACTAGCTTTCTGACGGGCAGTTGATTAGAGATATGCCAGTCACATTGAATTATGTAGCGTTACATACCAAAATCCGAAGAGAATGAGAAAAGTAGGGTTGCAAATGAGCTCAACCAAATGAGCATTGTAGAGTGTTTGAGCTTGATTCAACTTCATGAATGTTAGTCGAGCTCAAGTCGACTAAATGAGTGTAAAAAGCCTAACGAGCCTCAAATGGAACAAGAAAACTTTGATGATGCATACCTAGGTTCTTGGCATTGCTGATTAAGTTATACTTAGCCGTATAAACATCAACATAAGTAATGGCAGCTTCTGGGAGCTCTGCCCTTTGTTTGATCATCCTGTCCTTAAGCTGCCTGTTATACTCCATCACCCTTTCATTCCACCTATTGATACAACCACTCTTATCGAAAGTTTCCTGGGTTCAGTTCAATATGTTCTTTTGGGCTGCTGGCAAGCATCCATTTGGCCCCACATTGTGTATCCAAAATGCCCTTCCCCCTTGATCATACAGATTCTGCACTCGTATATCAGATATCCGCGCATTAAATTTCCAAGTAATGACACCCATTTTACAAACAAAAAGCAAAAACAGAAACAAAATTTTCCCACTAGTTTCTTTGTTTGGTTTTTCACAGAATGGGTGGACAACACACCTGAACTGCTGCAGCGAATTGATTGATGATGTCGGGAATCACGGTTGCATGAGAGCCAAACATTGACCTGTAAACATCATTCTGGCCAATATCAAGGGTGTAAAGAGCCTTTGAGAAATCTTCAGGTTTTGGGAGTCTGCTCGAGTTCTTTCCTGACGATCACTCATAAAAACAAACCATTTAGTGTAATCTGGAGCAAAAATAAGGGTAACCATTTTGGAGTATCATAATGTGGATATTACTGATGCGAATATAACCTCGATTGTAGAGGTCAATGGTCCGTGCCTTGAACTGAGTGAATTGTGTGGTCTGGATGCCAAGATAGAAAAGGGCAAATGAATGGTGGCGTGTCATTCTGGCGCCTAATAGTTCCAACTCCTACTGCAAAATTAGCACCGTGGCTGAAATTCGTTTCGAAGGAGTTCAGGTATGCACTCAAATATGGTAATCCCAGTTGCTCAGCTGCACACACAGAGATTCAAAAAATAACTGAGCATTTTGTAGCCTATGTTACGTATCATCCTAAGAAGATCATAGGTAGCAATTTGAATTAAAATCGATACAAGCCACTGGAGCTCAACTTGTTTCAACTTGTTTAGATTTCAGAAAGCAGTTTCTCTAAAAATGTATAGAAATGTTTGTTACATATGAAGTCAATGATGAGATGTTTGTCAGAAGCTCTTCCAGCTGGCTTTCCGAAGAAAGTCTGACCCCCTGGTGGTAGCGAAGGGGAAATTGCAGCCGAGAAGGCACCGGTGTCTGAATTCGAGTCACCAACGTTATATACGGCCGGAAAACTACATGAGCCCAAACCCTTCACCTCAGCACCTCCAGCACCATCAAAAACCAAAGAGACTAAAATGCCAAACAACAAGATTTTTCCACCCTCCATTTTCTTGTACCAATGTACAATGTCACAGCTCATATATATACTCAAGGTTGCTCTATCTCAACTTCTATGTTTAGAAATTTTGTACTTGTTAAGTGCTCAGTTACAGGAAGTAGTCACCATCTAGTTGTATAGCTACTTAAAACATATTATGACTTTTTATGTTTATTTTTGTACAAGGTTAAACATGTTGATAGGAGCTTAAATACGAACGTTTAAGCTCCCCAATTTACATTTGTTAGAGCATCTCTAGCGCACTACCTAAAAAATATTTGCTAAAGTGCACACCTAGGCACATGTGGGGCCCTATTTAATGTGCTAAGGACTTAGTTAGTTAGCTAAGTAGGAATGTACTTTAATGGACTACCTATATATGTTCATCATCTTTTAAAGTGTGACTCACTTTAATGCCCTTGGTCCCACAAAATTTCCCCTCTCCTTCCCCTCTCACTCTCTCTCTCCTCTTTCTCTCTCCTTAAGTCTTTCCCCAAATTTAGGTAGTGACTTGGGGCACTTTAGGGAATGAGGGGTGCCACCTAGGATTTTAGAGAGCCAATTTTTGTGCACTAGAGAGCCTTTCTTGAGTTTTTCTTAGTTAACTAGGTAGGGCACTTTGGGGTTACTCTTTTAGGTAGTGCACTAGAGATGCCCTTAAGTCCATAGTTATGCTACTTGGTCAATTACACACTTCATTTGCATTTGAGGTATTGGAAGCCGGTTGTGATGATTTTTTATGCAGCGAAGCGTATGAATTAGAACGACGTGAAATAAGGACAATCACAGACAACGATTGAGCTGGAGATACTCTCTCCTTGAACAACCAATTTTGAGTAAATACTCAGTTTTGCTTTAATTCAATAACAACCGAATTGCCCTAAGGCTTACAATAGCTTTTATAGGATCGGAGAGACCCTAGACCAATAAGGAAACTAAATAATTAAGGTCTTGATTGCTAATCAAGCCTTAATTAAAAGAAATCCGAAAATTACCAAAAAAGAAAATTTATAATTTGACTGAAAAAACAAAAACTAGAAAGAATTATAAGGTTGCCAAAACAGACGGCAACTAAAACGGAATTTTCTACCAAAAAGTTATAAGCGAATCAATTATTTCCTAAAAACAGCAAAATTGCTCTTTTGAGGGGCTAGATGGCATCGAAAGGCCGAAATCCATCGTTGTAGAAGCCCATTTCCATTCAACCATGCATCATTTAAAAATGAGTCGCAAAAATGGGTCGCGCAACTTAAAAATGACGTTTGGGCGGAATACGGTCCAAACAATCCAGGAATGTGGACGCAACCTGCTCTGTATCAATTTTCAAGCTAAATGGAAGAAGTTGGAAGTGATGGACGTGAGCTAGGAGTAATGGGCGTGGGCGAAAGTCAAGACGGAAGAAAAACGGCCACAATCAAGACCAAAACTCATCCAGACAATATCCCTACCCGTCCCATGGACTTTTGCCACTATTCTATGGAGTAGTCGTAATTGTTCTGTTTTAATTGATAATTTTGATATGGTAACACGCGGTCACATGTATATCCACATCCATGCTCCTGAAGATTTGAGGGTTATTACGCGCATCTATCGATAATTACTAGCAGCCCAATTGAAATGTTACACATGAATTAAAATTCCCTTTCGAATAGTACTATAACTTGTAGAGCATAATGTGCTGAGGAGGTCCCCTCTTTTTCATTTTTAGAACTGTGAAAGGGACCCTCCAAGCGCACAAATTCATTGAATTTACAAGGAAATTTCATAAGCATTTCAGATCAAGCATTTCAAAAGCTGGAAATGGGAAACAAAGAGAGAGCAAAAGTACAAAATGAGAACACCACAAACATGACATGTGTTGATCCATTCAACCATTAACATTTCTGCTCCTCAAAGTAATTGATTTTAGAAAGAATAGAAACCTAACTTGTTGAGGAACCATCTCCATTGAATATGTTTCCATATATGCTCCTCAAACTTACTGATGGTAAAAAAATAAAGGGCTATCTGTACAGACACCCCCTGTACTTTGCCCGATTTTAAAAGACACCCCCTCTACTTTACTTTTGGATAACCTCAGTTGATTGGTACTTAATGCTCCGCTTGCTTAGGTTTGAAATCAAATGGGATAAAGAACAAAATATGAAAGAGGAGAGTTTTAAATGCTTAAAAAGTTTCTTTTTCTAGCTAATTTGGGCTTCTTTTTTTTCCCTCTTCTCATATCCAACTGCCTCACAAGTCATATCCGTTAGACAAGAGAGTTGTGGGGCATAGAGGAGTCCGTATGTAACACTGACGAGCAATCCGATTCATATTCCAGGATCACACATAACATGATATTATCTTCATGAACAAGTAAACTGATCAGGAAACGGAAAAACCGCCATGGCATGGCTGGAGATTGTTCGACCATTATATGTCTGATTTGAGGAAACATTGTACAGAGAGCAGCAAACTTGGTTCGAATGCCATTTGAAAAGGGACAGAGCAGCCGCAGAACCAAACTGCAGCATGCACATTGGTCTGAGTAGAGCTCAAAACTTCATCAAGGGATTCCCCATCCATCTTTAGAGATATCAAAATCAAATAAGCATGTAAAAAACAGCAAGTTAGAGTCAACAAGAAAAAGGTCTAATAATCTGCATATTATCATCCAGCTCAAGTACGTAATTCATGAAAAAATCTCAAATCTCTGATAGTCTGATACTAACTAATGTTATAAAAACCCGACCACAACTCTATTCTTTGGTGCGGCTACCAACTCAAATTTCCACCATCAACATAAGCAAAAAATAGATACAAGGCAGAGCTTGATTTGGACCATCATATTTCATGAAAAGAATTTTGGATAAGTGGCTGCTTTCTCTAAGCATATTTGTCAACTTATTGAGATTGCTTACTAAGAAAATTTACGCAAGTGCAAGAAAGGGAGCACAAATCAAGTCAATAGTCTTACAAATTTGGTGGAACTCAGATTCAATAGTTGTAATTAAACAAGTAATGGTTCCAATTAAATGAAAGTGAAACATATCTCATTACTTCACGTGAGGAAAAATTATATGATATGGGAAATCAAAGCAGTATTGTATGTGTAACAAACTGCCTGTAAATGAAACAAGAAAGGGAAATAGGAAAAAATCAAAATGCCAGGATCGATATCTATGTACAAGGGGAAAAAATCTTTTCCCAGTCAACAAGGTGGTTGAAATGAAAGTACAAAAACTCTCTCAAAACCTTGAATGAAGCATACAGAGGGCAACGAATCCATTCCATTCTGACTGATCAAGAATGACCATGGTATACTGATAGTATGTATGACCATTCTCCACAACATGGAATCCATCCACACAAAAAGGTTCTTATACATATTTTTATTCGATGGTGTTCATGTAAAAAAAGATACATACCTAATGGTCATAACAACCAAGGCCTGAAAAGGATGCGAGAGTACTCTTTTCAAACTTGGGGCACTGATCACTTCATTCGATAGTTGGACAAAGTCCATTTTCTGATTCCACAGCTGCAATAGTGAAACTGAACGAAGGGGTGCAGCCAGAGCCTTCTTGCGAGAAAGAAACTCTTGAGACAGGCGTAGTATCGTTGGTCGAGACCTTGGCTCAGAACGTAAGCAAGCAAACACCATTAAGATTGAAAATAATGCAAGACACAAAACATGTCAGGTGAATAAATGTGGTTTCAGAGATTTGAGGATGCTGTTCTCTCTTCAAAAACAACTACCATACTACAAGGTACACACAAGTTTAGAAATACAACCAAAAAATGCAACCTTCATGCCTAAGTAGTAGATTTATATTTTAAGACTCCCAAAACTTGCTATCGAAGATCAAAACTAGCCGTTTTTACTATTAGTACTCCCGATCACAAGGCCCAGAACAGCGGAATGAAATTGTTGGGAAATGGCACCCAACACAACACGGGACAGGTGATAAAATAAGGGAACAATGGACATGGAAGTATGGAACAAAATAGTGCAACTATGAACATTCAGGAAAATTGCAATCATTAGGAACCATCTCAGTTCTGGGCAAATTTGAGTATTTGTTTCGGATCACCAATAGAAATATGGAAGTGTACCTGCTCAGCATGGACTATGAGTTTATCTTTCCAGGCAACTTCTGCGTCAGAACTAGCAGAACTTGGATACCCAGACTTGCTCATGCTAAGAAATTCTTTTCCCAGAGAATAAATTCCAGTTCTTATATGCTGATTCAATAAGCAATCTTCCTTTCATTTGAAATTCACAACCAAATCAATACCAGCAATTTGGTCGAGGATCTCCTGCATCATGTCAACAATCCAAACTGTAAAGCCTCAGAATTTCTTATTGACCTCAGCTTTGATAGAAACTACTCCTAACCACTAAGCCTCGGTGGAACTACCACAGGAGTAAAACCGTAATATATTTAATTTCATAGGGTGCATGCAAGGTATTGCTCAAATTACTTAAAAGAAAGCATAATTCTTTTTCTTTTTTATTTTTCAACTACAAAAAGGCTGGGAGGGGGCAACCAGAGTAGCAACCCCCTTGGGCATGACCATAGGGGCTCCCAACCCGTAAGTGGAATGTCCGGTTCGAGCCATAGCTACTGTCCGTGAGAACAAGCCGTCACCACGGCACCACCTAGGTATAAGTGGGCATAAGTGTGTATTCTCAAAATCCTTTGCCATTGACAAGACTTGAAACCGAGTCTCCCCTGGAAATGTGAGGCACTCTGCCCACCAGGCTACCACCATTGGTGGTAAGAAAGCACAATTCTTGGTTGTTTAACTTTAGCATGTGGTCCTACAAATTAAAGGGTATGCCTATGTTCTAATGAAAGAGAGAATCTCCAATCAGTTTCAGTGAAGAAGACTACACTCAGCATCTAGCGATGCAATTTCAGCACTTATAATAATCAGTTTTACGGCAAATAAAAACAGTTTTCTGCACCAAAATACAGTTGTTTCAAAAACTATTTCACATTTCCAGCACCTACATTCCATCTTTCCAGCACCTAATTTCCATATTTCGATCCAAGAATGAAATTCCAGCAATTACGTGAAAATTAAAGCATGGATCAGCTCTTACCAGTTTAATCACAGCGATTAGAGAAGGTTTTACAGAATTTGCACAGTGATAAAAGGGAGGGTGAGAGCTTCACCGCGAAGGTAGTAAACGACGTTGGTTCAAACGCGATATTATACGTTGAAACCGGTTATTATAGTTTTGATTCAGTATAGTATAGCCAAACCTATTTTGAAAAATATAAATTCATTAAGATTAACTATTAATTCATTTTCAATTAATACAAAAAATTTACTCCCTCCGTCCCAAAATGATAGTCCATTTTGGGACTGCGTGTCATTTTCAACGGCTTATATCTTTTAATGTGAGCCACAAAAAATATGCATTATGGATCTTGTTTGATAGATCTCATTGAGAACTTTAATACGGTGTGAAAAAAATTCAAAAATTATTTTGATAAATACATTATTTTTTAGTTTGAAAATTGCACGTAGTTTCGTAGTGGACTATCAAATTGGGACGGAGGGAGTACATGATATGTAGTTCTCTGCGTTCTTCAATATGAATGTCTTAGATCATTAAAATATCAATTACATAGATAGAAAGCGTACTTTAAATCCCATAAGAGTTGTTGATATGGAATGTGATATGATTCCATGTATCCAAATTAATTTTAAGAAATAAAAATTCAATTAGATTAAGTACTAATTTGTAATTTATTTAGGAGAAATTCGTACATCATATGTGTTATAATAATTTCTACAAGAATAATATCTTTGATCATTCCATAATGGTCGAGAAATCGTCCTCGTAATGCGCAAGAGTTCTTAGAATGCGCAAGAGTTCTTAGAAGTAACTGTTATCTTAAACGTAGTCGTTTTAGTGACGTGACATAGGTTCAACCTGTGTCATGACGTGGAATTTGTATTTTTTTTTTTCCATAAAAAAGGAGTGGAGAAATAGCTACTGCGCTTCCTCTACATTTCGATCAATCACCTCTTTTGCCACCGTCGTCCGCCGTTCTCCCGACCATTTCTCTCTATCACCCGCCGTAAGTCCCTGCTCTCTCTCTCTCTCTCTCTCTCTCTCTCTCTCTCGTATGTACAGTTATATGTGTATGTATGTATACTTGTATATATATGTAAGTTTAGTGGTAATGGTTCATTAGAAGCTTGAGTTTATTGCTAATTCAGTTGTAATTAGGCCATGGAATGCTAATTTAGTGCTAATACATAAACATTATCCTAATTAAGTGGCAATCGATCAAGATGACCCTAATTTAGTTCTAATTGAATGAGGCCGAAGTCGAGAAATGAGATCACACTATTTGATGTACACCAAATATACACCGGGTTGTGAACACAGGGGCCTTTTAGCAGCGAGAAAGTGGGAGTGTGGGGTGTTCCTCTCTTTCTAGTGCATTAGGCAGAGTAGCTGCATGTCTTTGTAGATAAATAAGTAGGGACAGTGGGCACTACTACAGTAAATGATAGACCCCATATTTTTATCCATCTAGGTGTTTCAAGATATATCCCAATTTTATTTATTTTATTATATAGATGGGTAAAGAATAGATTCTATAAAGGAAAGTAAAATATTTAGACTGTATTTCCTCTTCATTTTACATTTCTTTGTAATTTCCTATGAACTTGACAATTGTTGGAATTTGTGTTCATCTGTTTTCATGTAGTTTGCCGGTTTATAAAGGTGGGAATGTTGAGCATCGTAATATTCGTTTTCTTTTACAACGCATGTGTCCGGCCCAGCTTATGCGCACCTTGACTAATCCTAGGTGCCCAATCCCACTGTCAACTTGCGGGGAATCCAATTGCAGATGGAGCAAAGCTTCGTGTAGACTGGCCCCAAAGGAGTTGATAGCAGCTAAGAGTTTCGAATCTGAGACCTTAACCTTAAGTCCTATGTCTTGACCACCAAGTGAACCCCTGAAGCATCGTAAAAAAGGCTCTACATGATTCTTTCATGTTTGCATCCCTTACGTGAATCTGTATTCTGGATTTTAATGGGCAATGAATTGGATTCAGGTATGCGCTGATGGAAAGACCATAGGAGCTGAAGCAGCCCATGCCACTGTCACGCGCCATTACAGGGTTCACCAGAAAGGTGGTGAAATCAGCACGAACAGCATAGCCTCAATCTTTGCATGGTCCAGAGGGCTTGCACACAGGTTTCAAATGAATAGTAGTTTACTTGTCATCTGGCTTCCGTCAATTTCGTTTGTCAATGATACTTCGCTGTCATACGTCCATTTTGGTTTCATAATGAAACTTAACACGTGAATATTTGAACATAACATAGCAATGTTTGATGATAAGGCAAGACTCCCGGACTTCACTGAGAAACTGGACGAAGCTTGTATTGGAGTTGTGGAGTCCGGGAAGATAACCAAAGATCTTGCACTTATAATCCATGGATCTAAGTAACCGACTCTTTATTTATTGGTATTGTTTGTATGCATCCTTTTTTGTGTGATTTCACTTGATAACTTTTCATTCATGGTGCAACACTATCTCAGATGATTTGAAGGCAAGACTTTCTTGCAAAGCCACCTTCCTCATCCCACTACAACCCCAATCCCAGATCTACTCTACACTCTCTCTTTCCCTCATGAGCTAGCTTTTTGGACTGAGTTCTACCCAAAACCATGTAACATGATATCAGAGCTAGGTACTAGAAATGGGTAGGTTGCGGGTCTTCTAGCCTGCACACGGCAGGCGCTGCTAAGTGAGCATGCTGCGTGTGAGGGAGGGTGTGTAGGTACCAAAGTAATATGAAATATATAAGCATGAGGGGACACTCACTTCATGAGCTAGCTTTTGGGGTTGAATTCTACCCAAGACCGTGTAACACATCTCTTACTTATGAAGTAAGAATTACAAGAACTCATCAAAAGTGTTAGCCAAGGAAATAATAATCACAAGAAATCACCTAGCGAGTGAGCTAATAATATGTCATGTGGGTGCACCTCGTCTACTTTTATAGCCAATGATCCCCTGTACAACCACCCCCCTTAATGCAACATGAAGACTTGTAAAACACATTATATTACGTCATATGACTGAAAGCTGCAAGACATCCAGTATTTAAGTATTAAAGGAATAATAATAATCACGGTGGAGGAGAAAGATGTTTTTATGCTCTACAGGTGTTTATTTCCACCTGTTCGTTGGTTGGATGCATAGCTTGTGTCACCACTTTGTTGCTACTTATAGCCCGTCTTGCTGTTATAAATTTTTGTCTATACATGTTCCAAGATGCATTTGTTCGTAAGTTGGGGTCTTCTATGTGCTTGCTTTCAGCTACTTAACACATCCATTTTGATTCTGTTGTTAAAATTGATATGGAGTGTATTTGTTTCCATAACTTGTTTGCAGCTGGGAAACAATTTACTAGAATATGTATAAACTTGTGTCGTGGCTGATGTCATCCATTTGGGTTATCATAGCTTTTCATGATTTCATTTACTCTGACCGCTAGTTGGTCTTCCAATTGCAGTGTGGATTGCAGGCAATGAAGCATAGCCCTGGAGAGGCTTATGACCAACATCACTTAACTTCTGAAAATAGTATTGTCAGATTAGATGCGAAGCGTGTGAACGAACTACATGAAGATTTTAAGGTTAGTACATCTTGCTCATCAACGAACTCATCTAATCATAGGGTGTGCCTAGAAAATTGTCATGGTGCTTTATCCACATTTCCTGAGACAAACTTAACATTGAGCCAAAGAAAATCACGCTGCATAATGTTCAACCTTCATCCTCATCTACAGTGGAAATGTCAAACAACAACATGAGAAGTAAAGATAAATGACACTTTGGTGCAGGATGCAGAGGTTTCTGATGGTGCAAGTGACATTATTAGCCGAATTGCGCTGCAAGGATCTGAAGCAAGCAAACTGAATGGCTCTTTGGCAATTTCGGTTGAATCTCAAGTCAATTGCGAGGATAGTGATGAAGTTTGGAGTCCTAGGGAAGAACATACACATGAAGGTGCAACTGCTGGTGTCATCCATAATGGTCCTTCATAAGAGAGGGGCGGACTGGAACATCAAGAAAATGGACAAGGGGCGGAAATGCGACAAGAGGGCCAGCATCGCATGAGCGATGAACCATGGAATAGATATCGACAAGATGATACCAGAAAGCAAGTTTCATTGGAAATTGAAGCACTTTCCTTTTGTGCGGAAGGTACTGGACTAAAGAGTAATACCCTCAACAGTGATAGATTGAAGCCTGTGAAGTCTGTGAGGTAACTCGGGGACTCAGTTAAGAGCAATGGATCAGTCAAGAGTGCTAAGGTGGGAGATGCTCAAAATGGCCATCAAAGCGATATCCGTTATCAAAGAAAAGACACCAAAGTTTATCCGATGGAGACAAGAAAAATTGCTTCTGTTGGTAGAATCCAGCTACTAGAGCATAGAATAGAGATGCTTGAAGGCGAATTGAGAGAAGCTGCTGCCATTGAGGTGGGTCTTTACTCGGTTGCTGCAGAGCATGGAAGTTCCACAAATAAGGTCCATGCTCCAGTTCATCGCCTTTTCTAGGTTCTATCTTCATGCATGCAAAGAGAGTTCCTGTTGTAAAACGCACGCTATGAACGCGATAAAGTAATGAGAAAACAAACCAAATCAACAAGCAATCACACGACACAGAGATTTACGTGGTTCCCCCAAGATTGAGGTACGTCCACGGGCGAGGAGA
>JAXBDA010003083.1:0-37357 GCA_036023075.1 Gaultheria prostrata | reverse complement strand
TCAATTCTTTAAGTAATTCCTCGCGACACGTCCATAGGACGGCCCGAGTATCAATTCCGGGCTACCATATAGGCCCCGTATCCCTCGCGACACGCCCATAGGACGGCCCGAGTATCATCTTCCCCTTTGCCAAGGCATAACCCTCGCAAACGTCTATAGGACGGACCGAGTATCAAACCTAGCGACACGTCCCAAAAACGGCCCTAGTATCAACAATTTCATGTTTTCACTTTCAATTTATGGTACATAAGCCACGTGTTCATGTCATTGTGTCACCCATACCCCGCGATGTTAGTTCAATCCACAACTCTCATCTAGTTCGATCAAATAGACACACTTCGCGTGAAACGTAAGATTAATCAATCATAGAGACCCAACAAATCTTTAATCGTACAAGCGAATAAGTCTGGGACAATTATTGGAACATGAAACGAGGCTCAGGGGTGGTTATACCAAGCCAATGCCCGAAGAAACCAAAAAGAATCTCAAAACATGATTTTTGGCCAAAATGGCCAATTGTATTGATACACATCAGGGGTGTATCGATACACCTGGCTCAGCATCTGAACAGACGAATCTTTATCGATACAGGCACTTTTGTATCGATACAAACTCTCATTTGTATCGATACACCTACCACACCTGGCCCCAAACCTGAACAGCCGATCCTGTATCGATACAAGGCCTATTTGTATCGATACAACCCCAATTTGTATCGATACAACCCCCGTTACGAGCAGATTTTTGACAGCTTTTCTTGGTGCTTTCGTGGGAGTTCAAAACAACACAACCCAAGTAATTTTTCAACATAATGGGCAACATTAGGATTATATAACAACAACTTCATGAAGAAATTCATTCATTTACAAGATCAAACACAAACCCCAACCAAAATGACTAGAAATGGGTTTTCAAGCAAAATCAAAGGGGTAGAGCAAATTGGAGTTTAATCCACACACAAGCACTTGAGAATGCTTAGTAAAGATAGAAATTTCCCTACCTCAAAGAGATTTGAGCTTCAAGAGAGTTAGGAGACGAACCCTAGCTTTCCAAGAAAAAACCCAACTGGAACTTTTCTCAACACCGGAGTGAACGAACACCACCAACGCGTAGCTTGCGAGATTTCCCGAAGGTTTTGTGAAGGAGTTAAGGTTGGAGTGTGAGATTTTGGAGGTTTGGTGTAGGATTTAATGGAGGAGTAATGGAGGAGGGAGAGAGAGCCAGTTGGCTGGAGAAGAGAGGGAGGGGAAAATGTGTGTGTGTGTGTGTGTGTCCCCCACACCACATGCACCTTTAAAGCAAAAGGCCAAATTACACCCTTAGTCCAAATGTGACTTGCGTAATGCAATTAAGTTCCTATCCACACATAACACCACATAACCCAACACTTAAATATTTTAGGCATTTCACGCAATTCCTCACATTACCCCATTGTTATTTACGAATAATACACATAAATTTTCGAGTCTTTACACCTTATAGATGTAAATAGTGCTAAAAGCTCTACGACTTAAAGACCCGTAGCCGGAAATTTGGGGGTTTTTTCCACGAACACTCATTTCCTCGAAAAGCAGAATAGAAAATCTTGCTAAACAAAACACCTCAGTGGTACTAAACTGATCTTTCTGGGTAGTTTAATCTTGTGTGGCAGCATCTTGGTTGAGCTCTGCACATCTTGTACCACAAGGAACTTCTCTGCATGTTGCCTCACAAAAGTTTCCTCTTGTGCCACTTCCTCCGTTCTTCTCTCATAGTCTAATTTCATTTGACTCGTGTCTCTATATATTTACATGTGGGTTGGACTTCTGTAACTGGGGTGCATGCGTTCATGCACTGGTAATTGGTAACAACAAAAACTCTTCCTGACATCACACTTTAAGTGTTATATATCAGAGAGGTGAAGTCACCTAAGGGCAAGGAATGCCTAGCCAAGAAATGTTGTGTTTATTACCCATGCTCGAATGTTCAACAAGGCTCAACAACAGATTTATCAACTTTTAGTTGCTCTTAATTCAACTTGAACCAACCAGACTCATTTCTAGTAGCACTTCCAAAACAAAACAAAACGAAAAATCAGTGTTCTAAAAGAATGTCTGAAAGGCTGAGTACTCGCCGCATAGGCGCTAGAAGGCCCCTCACCGACTAGCCCGACTTGCCCGACAAAACCGAGTAGACCGACTAATTGCCCGACTAGGCGCTAAGTACTCGGCCCTAGAAGCTAGAAGGTGCCCGGCCGTCCTGAGAGAACCTAGCGAGTTTTAGAACATTGCAAAAAATTGGATTCGTAGACTTTAAAAGTGTTTTCATTTCGGGAAAGCTCATGAGCCATAAGCCAATAGAGACCGAGTATCCCTGTATTCATTCCCACTTAGGTAGCGTATAAATTTGCAACCAAAAAAAAGAGAAAGCATAAGCCACAGTTCCAAAAATCATGCACTCAAACAACTTGAGTTGCAGGTTCTGTGAACAGGTATCCTGTTACTGACAAAATGAAATTTAAAAATACCATCTATTTTACAGGGTTATAATATCTAGCTCCAGGCTTTCAATTATTAGTATAACCCATGATTTCCTAAAAAAATAAAGTTTAAGCAACGGCTTCAAGGAATCATCTGATCAAACTTCCTGAGTTTCCTGTGACATTGATACACAAAATGAAGATGATAACCCCAAGAAATGGTGCTCAAATCACCAGTATCGAAAATGCGTCTGTACCTCTATTCTTGTGCAATTTAGCTGTAAGAGACTTTGGTGTGATCCTACGGCTCAAAAGTGCATGGGAACAAAGGAAAAGAGGCAAATGGGTATATGTGAACCGGTGCGTGAGAAATGAGCTTGGTTAACACGCAATGAATCTCCACCACTAAATCAAGAACCAATCGAACTCAATAAAATAAATGGATCAGAGATGGGGCTCAAATAGGAGTGTGAAGCATGAAAGCCACGATACTAAGTATGGAGGGAGAGGATCATAAATTATGCCGGGGGATTCCTAGCTTAGTTCGGACACAGAGGAGCGCTTGAACAAACTTGAGAAAGTAGAGAACACCAATGTTGTTCCCTTAACGCTCAAATGCAGCACAATCACTACACAGGTATTGAAGAGAACGTCAATATGGCTTTTCAAATGACAAAGTCACATGACGAAAAATCAATCATGCAACCCACAGTAAGTGAAGCCACACGATACATACTGACAAATGAACAACTTGGGAAAAACAGCGAGAACCTAGGTTTCTTGCAACCACCTTTTATCAATCCATATTTCAAGAAACATTTTTATGGAGTAATCACCTTTTATATTTTGTTGAGTTCCGAACTTTCGATGACCAAAAGTATGTATGCAGTGCCTTCATAGAGGGACAGGTTGATCAGATATGGTGATCCCTTATTCCAAATTTACCACATAGTACATGGAACTTATGGCATAAACAATATTACACATTGCATGTTTATGTTCCAACTTCCAAGGGGGTAAATCAATGATACCCAGTCATTCCCCAGCATCATAAATGAAGCCATCGACCACATCAAAGATCAAAGTTATTTTGTGTCTAAACAAAATCATGAGCAAGGAAACAAGCTTTCAATTGTTTCAATAACTGGACCAAACTAAATATTCCACATTATGCTTTGCCTTCAAGGAATGGTTTTGCACATACTATTACCCCAAATTTATGGGCGGGGTGTCACCTGCAGCCCCTAGTTTCAAATATAGAAAAGTCTAGAGGCACTAAATAAGGTACTAATTAATGTACTAAATGAACATGTGATACTCTTTTAGTGGATGAGTGCATCAATGTTTTGCATCAAGCATTCATATGTTAATGCCATGTGAACATTTAGTGTAATAGTTTGTTGGTTATTTCGTGTCTTTAGCATTCCTCTTCAAATAAATTTATTTTTTATTACAAAGTGTAGATATGTCTCTCTTTTTCTTAGCGCCTATCCCCAAAGCTCCATGCCCTCACGGTCTCACTCTCACCATCTTACAATTGAAACCTCTCGACACTTTGCTTGTACAGTATCAAAGTAAAATAACTTTGAAATTTGGTTTCCAATCAATACTAAACAATTTTCAGTATTTGAAAAAACGTCAAGTTCTGATAAAACGTTAAACTATATTTGTTCTATGTTGACGAATGATTGACCTTAGACTATCTATACTTGTTTTGGTGCTAAATATTTCATTAGTAGGGGTTGAACATTTAAATTTTTCTCATTTCACCACCACCGAATTCAAATCATGGTTCTGTGTCCTCCTACATTGGATTAATAAGTAGGGAAAATTTCCAAAAAAAAAAACCAAATTTTACACTCAATGCATGTCTCAAACACCCCTACACTTCAATAAATTTCAATTGCATACCCAAACTTTGCCTCCGTTATTCAAATCACTCCCACCGTCCAAATCTGTAAATTGATAACAGAAATCACTGACTTGGACTTTAACTGTGTGTGTGTGTGTGTGTGTGAACAATCAATAACCCAACCCAGAAAACCCCATTAACTACACACAAAAATCATACAAACATGAAGATCATTCCCTCAATCCTCTCTCTTCCCCCTCACATCCTCCACCAAAACCACCAGCACCACCACCTATTACCCAATGGACCTCAACTACCTCCTCCAAATCCCCTGACCAACCTCAGGCTGCAAAACCATCTCCGGCAAAATTTGTAACTGCTGCCAAACCTCTCTCTCTCTCTCTCTCTCTCTCTCTCTCTCTCTCTCTCTCTTCTCTAACTACGCGATTTGCCCACCTCCGTCACTTGCCTCTCCGATTTCTAATAGAAGCAAACCACCACTCCACGACAGCCACTCCAACTAGTTACTGCTTTCAAACCACCACCGGAATGGCGACCGGAGTAATCCAAACCTACGAAGACTTCGTGAAACTCCACGGCATCTTGCTGGCGGCCTCAGGTTTCCCTCCGTCGCAGCACCGCCAATTGTTCGAGAAGCTCCCGACGGACACATTCAACGCATCAAATACTTCGAGGTCAAGGCCGTCGAGGACGGACGGCAAAGGCGTCTTGTCCTCACGTCAGAAATCATGGATAAGGAGTCATGAGTTTTCCTCATTGACCACGCTTGGACCTTCAGACTTGACGACGTTCTTAAACAAGTGTTGGGTCAATTTGAGGGCTATCAGTAATTTTTGTCAGTTTAAATAAAAATTAGAGGGTTATCAGTGAGATTCAGATCAGAGAGTTGAGCAGTGCTTGGATTTAGATTGTTCCAGTAGTAAGAGAGATAGGGTTTAAAGATTGGGAATTTTTTGGAAGGGAAATGACTGGGTTTTATGAAGCATCTATTAATGAGGGTATCAACTGGGTATATTTGTTTGTCAAGTTCAGTGGGAGTCAGCTGGGTTCAAAGTTGTAGAGAAGAGAGAATGTGGAAGGAGATTGAGCGGCCATGTAGGAGAGAAAATGGGAGTTAGAGACATGTGTCACACATTTTGAGTGAGATGGAATGCCAGTTAGCATATTTAAAAGAGTTTTATACCCAACTCAGCGATTTCCGTTATCAATTTGACGGATTTGGACGGTGGGGTGATTTGAATAACGGAGGCAAAGTTTGGGTGTGAAATTGAAGTTTATTGAAGTTCATGGGTGTTCTAGACATTGAGTATAAAGTTGGGGGGTTTTTTAAATTTTCCCTAATAAGTAACAAGTTTTCTTTTTTTTTGAAAGGCAAACAACTTTATTATTCTTGAAGAAAATACAAGACTAATAGGGGTAAGGAAAAGGCGACAAAACACGAGTCGCCCAATCTGAGACCCAAAACAACGGTTGGCAAGGAGCCAATCGAAGCCCAACACCCGAAGGGTCAAAAAACCCAGATATTACAATATTCATACGAGAACACCTAAAGGACCGAAGCCCAACACCCAGAGGGTCGAAAAACCCAAATATTACAATATGCACAAAACATCACCGAAAGGGCCAAAGCCCAAATCCAAAAAACCCTAAACCACAAGCCAGTCGAACGGCCCCCAGAAAACACTGCCGCCCCCCAAAACCCACACCACCACATCGCCGTTGAGCAAACCGGATTGTCCCAAGAAACGAACCCGTCGGGAGAGAAGCCACCACCGGCCGCCAAAGCCCCACAATGCCGTTAAGCAATAGCCCAAGACACTCAGGAGTGAAAAAGAAAGTGAAGCAGCAAGACGAGGCCCAGAGCCAAAGCCGGTGGCGGCAAGGGAGAAAAGGGGAAGTCGATGCCGAACCAGGAGAAGAATATGAGGAAGATGACCCACGCCGCTGCGAAGCGGCTAGACGCCGTAGTGCAGGCCCACCGAGAATGAAAGACACAAGAAAAAGATCACGTGACCTCATTCAAACCAAAGCACAACGCCGCAAGCCACCGTCGACAACCCATCCCGCCAAGACCAGAACCGACATCGACGAAGGCAGAAAACCATAGAACCGCCAAAGCGGCCGCCATCGATCAAAACCACCACAGAACAAAAAGAAGGAAAAAGATGGGGAGAAAGGAGGGGAAGAAAACAAAGGGGGGAGAGAGAGGATGCCCGGGGGGAGGAGGGAGGCGCCTCCCCCCCCCCAACCCTAAGCGGCAGAAAACACAAACCTGGTTTCTTTAGAGAGAAGGGGAAATGGACAGTCAAAGAAGGGTCTTAGCACCAAAGAAAAAAAATAAGTAACAAGTTTTCTGCATGACTAATAAGTAACATTATTCGCCAATAAATATCACAACCACAAAAGGGAATAGTGAAAGAAAACAAAAAAAATCTCGTCAAAAATCTCTTTGAAACACATCACTGTGAAGCGACAGTCCCACATCACCTGGTTACCAAAATAATATGAAATATATAAGCGTGAGGGCATCCTCACTTCATAAGCTAGCTTTTGGGATTGAGTTTTACCCAAGACCGTGTAACATGGTATTGGTACTAGAGATGGGTAGGGTGCGTGTCCCTGGCCTACACGACGCTGAGCGTGAGGGAGGGTGTGAAGGAAATTCCCACATTGCCTGGTTACCAAACAAGACAAGGAAAAAAATTTAACTTTCCTTTCTTTTCTCTCACTTTCCTCATCAAAGTTCCATAAGGTGTGTGGGTTTCGACTTTTCCGAAAACTAGTAAATTTGCACGTCTTTGCTAACCTTTCCTCGTGCACGATTTTTTTTTAAAGAATGATAAATTGGTTTTGAAATTTGAGTATCACATAATTTCTATCACCTAAGCCCTATTATTATGTTAAATAAAGAAAAAGAAGTATTAGCTATTTCCAATATCTTACCAACGACAATGAATTTCTATAAAAGTTTGTTAGTCTTTTAATTGGAATTTGTCACATACCCGGATGCACGTAAAGTATTTTTGGCAATTTCCGATTTGATCGAAAGAAAAAGGAAAATATTTTTACCAAACACTTGTGAATCCACCTAGAAGAACCAAAAAAAAATACTACAAAATCATTAAATTTTCAATTGATCTGGAGAAGATCCTCTGAAACGTCATTCCAACTGTAAATAAAACTTATTTATTTATTATTCTCTCTTTCTGAAGGAAATAATTGACTCAAACACTTCACAGAATCACAGAACATATCAAAAGCTTAAAAGATACACAAAGATTGCATGCACACACATGCCGAATACAAAACCATGACATGAACCCATTCATTAGATCTTTTTGAGAACTACGAAATGAAAAGAGAAAACAAGGTTGACTAACATTAATGATTAAAAAAGAAAAATTATGAAAATCGAAAAAGATAATGTAAGGACCGAAAATAATAATGTCGTCGCAGATTAGAGAATGTAACAGAGTAACAACGAAAAAATGGACAAAATATGAAAACTCGTTACCAATTTAGGGGTGTTCCGCTAACTTGTTTTTTGTTTTACTTTTTGGTTTTTTTAGGTGAGAGCTCGAGATACGAGTTGTCTTTTTGTGATTTTTTATGTGATATACTGTGAGGGGATAACTTGTCTCGAAAAACATAATAAATTAGTTTTTGACTTTTTGAGCTAATGCAATGGGGTTTTAAGGGGAACAAAGACCATTTTGGAGGAGACCGATAACATGATTGAGCCAAGCTGACTCGCGAGTAACAATGGCAAGTTGATTAAGAATCTCCCCAACATTCTCTTCACCTTTTCTTTTCTTTTCTTCGTATTCCATCTACATGCGAGAAACAAAGTCTCACGGGAATAAAAGACTGATCTCCGTCTCTGATTTCCAAACCATCCTCACAATCCCTGTCTGTCGAGAAAAAATTGGGTGCCGGTTGGGTATAGCCATGTGGTGCCCATACTATGTATCTCGGTCGTCCAAAAGTGTTTTGGATGGTCTAGATTGCAAATAGAGAGAGAGGAGAGAGGGGAAGAAATCTGAGCCATCCAAAACACTTTTAAACGGTCGACGTCCAAAAGTATTGTGGACAGCCTAGATTGCAAATAAAGAAAGAGGAGAGAGAAAGGGGAAGAAATCAAGATCGTCCAAGACACTTTTGAACGACCAAGATGTACGGCCGGGCACCATGTGGCCCTACCCAACGGGCACCTAAGTTTTGATCCTGACGAAGCTTCTCAAGCGCCTGAAGTTTCCGCTGGTGATTTCTTGTACAATCTTTCTGTTTGCACAAGTGAACTACTTCCAAATCATCATTAACAGCCCCTTTGGATTGGATTGTGAGATTTCGAGAGAAAAGAAAGGGGATGGAGAGAGCTGATTTTTTCCCACGTTTGGCTGCTCAATTAGGTGGGAGAGGGTGGGAGAGGGGAACCCCTTCAAAGGCCATTTCCGTTTCTCACCAACATTGGCGCGATTCCGTGAGGCAGGGAAGACGTCGTCGACTTCCAACAGCCGTGCAGTCCACCCCTCGTCGGATCGTCGTCGAACTTATACCATTCTCCCTCGTCGGATCGTCGTCGAACTTGTACCATTCTCTTTGGCTCGTCAAGGCGAACTAAATCTGTCATCATAACTGAGTTTTTGAAGTCGCCAGAGATAGTTAAGTCACCGGAATAGGAGGGAAAGAGTTTGATTTCTCAAGCTTGTTTGGATGAGAGGGTGAGAAACTACTCCGCTTTCTTTTCTTTTCTTCTCATTAAGGTAAACCGGTCATCTTTCCTTCTTTTCTCATGCCAGTAGCCAGTGGAGATGTAATATCCTCTGATCAACTCCTAACATAAGTCGATGCTTTCCAGTTTCCACCAACTAAATAATTCTAAAGCAACAGGTTTTTGGAAATAATTTTCACACCCCTTTATCGATAATTGCACACCATTTTGTCTTTAGTAAAAAAATTACACATGAAAGTGCACTACAAGACAAGAAAGGGAGGTTTAATTATTAAAAATGGGGTTGTCAAAATCATTTTCCCAGTTTTTTTTTTCTAGAAAAAAAAAATGATTTTCCCAATTTTAAGGCTATCACAAAATCCACCGGAAAATTGGAAGTCTTGTGTTCGACTTCTGCTAACAAAATCCTGTTTCATCGGGTACGTGGGTATACTGTCCCATGTTACTAGAACAATAAAGCAACAGATTGAGACGAAATTTTGTTGCAACTCCAAGAGGAATTCTAGCTCAAACGCAAGAAAAACTTCTGCTGACAAGATTGCTCGGAGTGTCATCGTCCCCCTCGGTGACCATACATGACATTTAAGACTCAAATCACTTCTCATTTCCTCCAAAATGAAAGGTTTTTACATTGAGGTAGTATATGTGCCAAAGAAAACGAGCAGGGAGATGCTTAAAGTAAGCTCCAGATTGTCACAAAATTAAACTCAATTTGATGTCCATCAGTTCCCAAGCGAGACAATAAAGCTGGGATTCATTAGCCTGGTTGCTTTCACTAACTAGTTTGACAGGTTCCAATGAATATCGATTAACATATCTTTTGGAAATATAATTCTCTTTGTGGTGAGATTTCTCGAATGAATTTACTGAAATCATTCAGAATCACTTGTGTTTTCTTTAATTCTCTTTGTGGTGAGATTTCTCGAATGAATTTACTGAAATCAAGAATCACTTGTGTTTTCTTTGATAGAGGGAATAACCTACAAAGGCAGACATAAAAAATGTCCACATCACCTGCAAACAAACGATCAAAATGAAGATCACTGTAGGAAAAGTGGTAATCTTGTAAAAATAAGAAATAGCAGTCCAAAGTGAAACAGAAATCTAGGAAAGAAAAGCGAAATTACAGTATTAATTGCACGCCACCGTTCGAGTCTCTTGATCCTAGACTGCATATCTTCAATCACACCTAATGGAGAAGCTTCCCTACTCGGCGAGGAATCTGAAGCTGAACTGCTTCCCTGTTTCTCCAGGACGATATTACACTGGAGAATCAGAAAAATGGAAAAGACAGGTGAAAGTAAAACTCATGCTTAATATATTTGCCCCTTCTGAAAATGCAAACATAAGAACACATTTTACTAGTTCTTTCGAGGTTTTTTGCATTCAAAGTCCCGGTGGCTGGTGGATTCAAAGTAACTAATAGGGAACCCTTCCCTGAAAATCTTTATCTCAAAACATAGATTTTTAATGAATAAAGACTTGACTAAAATTTGGGTGCAATAACCAAATATGGAGCTGTCCATGTAAGAGTTTAATCAACAAGTCAACAACTCTTGTGCCTCAGAATGAGAGACGGAGATAAGCGACCAGATACTATATTCTGACCATCTAGACCACACAAATCAAGAGAAAATGTGAAGGAAGGAGTGAAACAAGTAAAAGATCTAACAAATGGTTAAGTTAACCCGGAGATCTATAATGGATGCCAGTAAACATCAGAAATTAGAAGAAAATATATGCTAGTGCTAAAGTCACAAAACAAGATTCAAAACTCTCACACTCCTAGACTTCTACATTTTGAAGGTCGAGAATGTTTCAGGATTCTTTGACGCCGCTATTGCATGATTCTTAGATGCCGCTATTGCATTTAGGGGTGAGCAAAGAATCGGATAAACCGACCGACCCGATCCGGCCCGACGTCCATCGGTCGGTTTTTTAACAAACCAGCGGTCGGTTGCGGGTGGGAGCCTTACGTTTTGGGCGGGTTTCGGTCGGACCACGGGTTAAAGATTTAAAATCCGGTGAAACCCGAACCGACCGATGTATATTAGTTTTCGTACGTACACATGTCATGATCTGAAGCCTTTCACATGCTTCAACCAGCCTTTTATTGTAGGGTTGCAGGCTTTGCATTCATTACGTATGGGAATAGTAAATAAAGGGACTTTGGGACCATAACTACACAGCAGCCTACACTGTCACCGCCCACCTATTCTTCTCTATGTCCTCTTCTTCCAGATATTCCCAAAACCCATTGTTTCAATTTTCAAATTCAGATTTAAAAGCAAGCTCTCTCTCTCGATCTCTCGAGTCTCTTCTAACAGATGTTTCCAAAACCCACTGTTACAAACTCGATTTAAAAGCAAGCCACTGTGATTAAAGTTTAAACCATGGAGTCCAGCCGGAATCTACAAGCCGCCGTTCACACTTCACCTCCTAAAATCAACCTCTCTCTCTCTCTGGTCGCCGTTCACACTTCACCACCTCAAGCCGCCGCCGTTCACTTCCTGCCACGATCTCGCCGTTCATCCCCTCTATCCTCTTTTTTTTTTAGTTCGAACAGAGCAAACCCGAAACCCGACCAAAACCCGACCGGCACCCGACTTACCCGAGTTGTTTCGGTTTCAAAGAGTACTCGGTTCGGTTTTGGGTGGGGTATTTCTCAACCCGACGTGGTCGGGTCGGGTGTCGGATTCGGTCCAAACCCGACCCTACCCGACCCGTGCTCACCCCTAATTGCATTTATCTAATAGCCTATTATGTGGATGCCTGTTATGTACCTGAGATTGTATCAATTCCACAAGTTCCTGCAATCTTGCAGCTTGCTGCGTATGAATCCCACTGGAACTCCTTTCTAGTACTGGTAATCTTTCCAGAATTATTTGAAGATAACTCTGACAAGACAGCATAAGGGTCAGCGCCAGCGGTCATCCATCAATTCTGGCTCTCCATTAAAATGGACTCAAATGTTAAATCACATGCAAGTGAAATATATGCATAAACAAGCCAAACAAACCTTAGTAGTGTAAGAACCATCGAGCTTAAGTGTTGAACCAGCAGCAGCTACAGCCTCTTTGTCAACCCCTTTGATTTGTAGGTAAGGATTTGAGACATCTTGTATTTGATCAACCTCAACCAGAATCTGGAAAGAACAATTTCTATAGTTTATAGGCATTTCAGACGCTAAAAACAATCCAAAACATCAAATACTAACCCAGGAAACAAATTTCGTGACTTATGGATCTCTATAATAGTGTCAATTATCACACAAACGATGGAAAGAGCAATGCTTCAGAATCAAAAGAATTTGCAGCGACCAGATTATTAAAGAATTTACCCCAAACAGGATATGAAAGAAATTTACAAGAAAATTACGAATGTGTACAAAAAGCTCATCTCATGCACAAGAGAATGTACTTGAATAAATAAACTTTTCTAACAAAAGATATGCCATTAAAATAACAAAACCTTTCCATCTTGGTAGATATATGCACATGCATCAATGTAAGCCACAGCTTTATACCTGAAAGGAAGAAAATCAAAAGATATCATGCAAAGCAATGAAATGAAGGGGAAATAGGCATTCCCAAAACTGTCTATAAAAATCTAGCATGTAATATGACCAATTAAGAAGCCCACTTTAAGCGGTTATAACATATGGGTCTGAGATTTAAAGAGCAGTGAAGATAGCAAACTAGAAAATGAGGAAATTACTCTCACCAAACCTAACAACTTCGAATGAAACATGGAAAGCCAGCCACCACTATGACCAACATGACCTTTCCAATGGAAAAACCTACATATTGCCGCCGTTGACAAGCCCAAAATTTTGAACTAAAATCTACCTGCATAAGTGCATGCTCCATGTGATACATTGTGAAATCAAAATCTTCAGGTACCGGACCTTACTTCTCCCTTCACCATCTTTTTCAGAATAACATGTGTGCCCTTCTGAGAGGCAGATTATTGTCAGTTGATTGAGACCTCTGTTGGACAAACTTATTAGCACCTTTCATACTAGTTTTACACCCAGAACCTGTCATAAGATTACCGTTTTCCAAGAAATCGCCCACACCCCGAGTGAAAAGAAGGGTCAAGGAGGGAGGTCTTCAAAATTTACTTTGAGAAAGGCTGTGCTAGAGTTTCCTGGCGATTTCGTTATGACTGTCTGGTTTCTTTAATGTTAACAAGAACTGGACTGACTTTCTCCTGACCTGTGTTTCTTCTGTTTCTTTCTCCATTCCAAAAGTGGAGAACAACTCCCTATTTGCACCCCAGGCAAGGGTCCAAGGGTGACCCCCTGTCACCTTATTCATTTGTTCTCTGCATGGAAAGACTTCCTTTTTTTAGAAATTGAAAAGGAATCAAAGCATTTACAATGGCCCTTCTTTTAGTCACCTCTTCTTATGACATTATAACTTTTGCCAAGGATATTGAATCTGCTATAATGCGAATATGTGATGATAGATCTCTCAAAGAGTTTTCTGAAGCTTCTGGCCAGCTTTTTAACTTCCAAAAATCCAAGCTGTCTGTCTCTCCCAATATACTAGAAGGGGACAACCACTCTAAGCCTTCAACGTGCTATTCCTCTCACTGCTGATTTGGCTAAGCACCCTAGTGTCCTCTTCTTCATAGCCTTCAACGTCCTATTCCTCTCACTGCTGATTTGGCCAAGTACCCTGGTGTTCCTCTTCTTCATAAAAAGTAATATTATCAATACATTCTAGAAAAAAAAAAAGACAAAAATGAACCCTGCCTGGTTGAAGGATGGTGGCCTTCGCACAAGGACAGCTAAAGACAACCACCTAGCTTTGTCCATAAAGCATCCAGTACAGAAGTCGGAATCGATTGGCCACAAGTCATGACTCCGCCCAAGGCTCATATACAATTTTTTGAGGTGATAATTATTAATTAACCATGTGGGATAAGCTCCAACAATATACCACATGTGTTCTTCTCAACTCAAACGTGAAGAGGTAGTAAACAAAGGACAGATAACATTGGGCTCAAAATAAAACAAAGTGCAACTATGGCAGAAACAGAGGAGGAACCAAAGGGAAGGATCGAAGTACCAACAGGAGAGACTGGATCATTCAAAACCTTAAGATCATTCCTCTGCTACTTTGAACACTCCTTCTATCGTCATATTCCCTTTGTCTTATTGAATATCCGGACTACCGCAAATAATACTTAGGCTCATATAATCGATTTGGAGGTTATAATTAACCAATGTTATTTGGGAGAGAGAAGTGATTAGGGTGTTCGCCGATGTGGTAGGGAGTTCATTTTTAGGTCAGATCGTCAGATTTAGGGTTCAGATAGCAGTTAAGGTTTGTGGTTGGGGTACAGATCGTAGCTAGCGTTTTCGGTTAGGGTTAGATCAAGTGGAAGACAAGGGTTTCGTCGACAGGTGGGTTTCATCAGAGTTTGGCCGTCACTGCAGACTCATCAGTGGTCGCCAGAAGGAATGGTGGCCATGGTGGTGGCCTGGTGGGTTAGGCTCTGATACCATGTTAAAGTATCTAACTCAAAACCAATTGGCAATGAGTGGAGAGGCCGCCCAGGCAAATATACTCGATTTGGAGGTACAAGCTCTAACAAACTTTCTCAAGATCCTTCCAGATTTCAAGTGTGTCACAATAGACATGTCACAAAAATTAACGTAGAGAACATGCAGCATAATAAAATTCCTATCTCTTACGGATGTTAAGACTTAAAATACAGGAAAGTCCCCTAAAAATAGAACATCATAAACAAAAACGATGAATCCATCTCAAAGATTCACTATGTTGCTTACCCAAGGTTAAGGAGGCCAGCAACCGTACAAATGCTGATATCAAAATCAACTTTCGGTTGAATAATAAAATTTCCTTCTCTTATGGGCTGCAAAACACATTTCAACAGTAGATGGGCACCACATTTATCTTAAAATGAAATCTAAATCCAGAAATGAAAGAAACCACAAACCTCTCGTATCAGCAAAGCAAATCTTCCCTCGCATATTCTGACTCTTATGCAGTCATTCTCAGCTAACTGGCCATTATTAGTAGGTATTCCAGGAAGCCTAAAGTATATATCAATAAAATTCTGAACAGAACTACATAGTTTCGCAGGATCAAGGATTCTTAAAATCTCTTGATATGCCACCTGTTACAGAAAGAATCAGGAAAAAATGCCAAGGAAAATCATTTTACAACAGTTCTTGATGGAAGCACTATAAATAAGACTTACTTGCTTGTTACTTTTCAACACAAACAATGAGCTCTCAGGGGAAAGCACAGGATCAAAGTCATTACGAATTTTGAGCTGCAAGGACATACAAAACAGTTGCAATGGAGTTACTTGCACAGGGTTATAGCATATTGCAATAAAGAAAAATATTAAGACAGCAAGGGTATGTGAAGCATGAAAAACTATCCAACACAGTCTGCTATTGTTAGTAATTCTTAAAGGTTTAGATGATGTCACAATATCAAAATGATACAGGTTCAAGTCAAACCAACCAAACTAATCCTTGCATTCAAAAGTATATAACAAAAAAATTCAGAATTTCAGAATTGATGATCATAAAATTGAACTAGATCCGATACAAAAAATTGGCTTTGTTTGTTCTCATTTTAGAAAATTTCTCTCTAAAAGTTTTCAATGTTTCGTCATCCATGTTTTTTTGTCTTTAATGATTTTTTATCAAATTATTTTTTACTATTGGGATGTAGATTGCGTACCTCTATTCAAAATGTAAAAAAGTTTGTTTAAAGGTTAAAAAAAAATTTGACTAAAGACGAAAAATTACGGAACCGCATACAAAACTATCATATCAAAAACTTATCTCAAAACTACCAAACCAAACAAAGCCAAAAAGTTCATGCAGGTGAATATCTGCAAGCTATGGAAATTTGTAGGATATTCCATTGAATAATTAACATGGAGAAATAATTTATGTTCAGATAAAAGGAGACGACGAAATAATACATCGTACAACAATTAAGCTTCAAATATTTTCCCTTACATGTGCATGAACAAGATGTGGTTCAATGTGCTGCTGGAACATTGGAAACACCGTTGTCATAACTTCATTTTGGGACATAAAGCACCCAACTCTACTTTTGTCCCTTTGAACGCGAGAAATAAGATGCGAATGAACACCTCCAACCTGTTTTCAAAAAGCCAGTTACCCCAAATCAAGTATTTCTCCTAATCCAAAAGAACTGAAAAACATAACAGGAAACAAGTAAGCCGATCACAACAGGGTGCAAAGCCTAGTGACTGAAGTGGAATTCATCCTTACAACAGCAATCCACAAGTCCAGTGATTTTCTGATATCAGGGTGCAAAGCATAAACCCCTTCAAAAATGACCTGGTCAAATCAAACAGAGAAAGTACATAGGATAAATATTTTAGAACTTGAGCAATATACGGTTTAAGCCATAGATAATTGTGAGCATTAAAATAGTTACATCAACAGGACTAGACATATATTCAGCTTAGCTGTCACTATGGTGAAATCCCTCAAAATTTCCATTTCAAATGTACTAGATTGTTAAAACCATCAACTAAGAGAATTTCTTTCGTAAAACCCTTTTCGCTGACACTTGCACATGTAAAGTCATGAGGAGCAAGGTTTAAACAAATTCATAATATACCACTCCACAATCTTCAGAAACTTCAAGTTCCTTGAACCCACTCCTTGTGCCATTTTCCAGATCAAATATAGGCACTTTTGTTCTTCGGAAGTTCCTTATGTCATCAATATTCTGCAAGCAACCATTAATACAAGAAATTATCAGAAACTATCTTTCCTTCTTTCTTATTTTTTTTTTTCGTTTTCCATTTTTTCCTGTGGGCAGCAAGGGAGACAATGGAAACATACAGTATCACTTTTGTCCTATAGCATTCCATTGATGAATATAAACCATATAATTAGACCATTACCCACTTCCAGGCTTTGAAACTTAGAAAATTGAATCCCGGTGGTTGCTAATAATGTCACAGAGTGGAGATATGAATAAGATTTGCTACAAAAATTCCAAAATCAAGGAAAAGGGAATGCAACAAGAAGATAGCCCTTTATAAAGTTACCAGACATAATAAGGGACAGTTATAACAAAGGCATTTCCACGAATATCTCTTAGGAATATAAATTTATAGGATACTTGCTTTATTACAAAGTGGTGGAGAATGGTAGCAAGATTAAGTTAAGACGGACACAAGTACACCAGAAAGGTCTTTCAAATTCAAAAAACAGACAATTAACAGGGGAGAGAGGTCTCTCAAAGAAAAACAGGGGAGAGAAGAATATATAATTATATGACGTGCTGTAGAATCCACCAAAGCATGGCATTTTACCATTGAAAATCTTCAAAATCTCAACTAGAGCAACGTCGGAGAATTCATGAATTGCTATTTGGGTTATATAATTATCTACGTCTTAGCAGAAACAAAAGGAAACCATATGTCAACCAACACCTTCATCCCAGCCACAAGAAATAGCATAAAGAATTGACTATATAGAATCAATATAATACAACAGAGTGGTATCACTTTAAAATGTCCAACCATACAAACAGAGCAACATCTGCAGCCATCCGACCACCTTTTCTGTTAACGTTGCAGCAGTGCGATAAAGAAAAACTCCAAAAGGAAACACTCTCTCATTTTTTTGGTTCATATCCTTTAAAAAGGAAACTCTCCCTCCCTCCCTCCCTCATCAATACTTTATTTTACTCCCTCCGTCCCGAATTTGTTGTCCATTTACGGGTTTGCGTGCCATTTTCAATTACTTATATCTCTCAATCTATAATGTGTTTTACAATTTTGAAAATTTTGTTTAATAGTACTCATCGAGAACTATCAAACAAGATCCATAATGAATATATACAACATTACACATTGAAAAATATAACCAATTTTTTGAGGTGCAGTGAATAGTGAAAATGGCCAACAAATATGGGACGGAGGGAGTATTAAAAAAGGAAAACTTCCAAATGTTTGAAATACCTCTCACTTCACTTTTTCTGCAATGCCCATCAACATAAATTACTAAACATTAAAAATTCACAGCTCCTCTCCTCTTTTCTCCAATACGCATTAACACACTTAACCCTTGCACATTTGAGATGTTTTAATTATGAATATGACAAGTGGAGAGAGATGTATTGATGAAGAGTCTAGATATCGTTAACATTGTATGCACGGTTCAAGAAAAAACATGAGATTTCTGTTGGGAGTGCCTAAAGGCACGGGGAATCTGCTAGTGCTGTAAAAATGACATCAATTCGGCAATGAACCATGGATTGTATCAAAGAAAATGATGATGATGATAATAATAATAAAGGACATTTGAACTAAACAGAAGTTAAAGAGGAAGAATCAAGATCAGAAATGCAAGAAAAAACAGAACAGAGAGGAGGAAACAAATGAACCGATAAGAATATTTCTGTGAATATTGACTTGCTTATTGACGGATTTGTCTCGAATGCATCCGTATTATCGGAATTCCGAATGTACTTTCATATAAAAACCTGTGGTTGAAGTAGACCAACATCATATGGTACAGCTTTGTTTCACAAATCAATACAACCGTGACATCCATAAATCTGAATTTCCTTGCATACGAATAAACTAATAAATTATTCCAACACGCAAGCATATTGATTAACAAACTTTTGGAGTAACTTCTACTTCTAAACATCCTCGAAATGACTGGCCAAAAAATGCAGTGAACTAAGCAGAATTTTTTGTTGTTGACCATTGAGTATTAGCCATTTACCTCTAGAAAGTAGGTATAACAATCCACACAATCTTCACCATTTAGTAAATGATAAAGCTTTATTGCCTAAAGGCACGGGCAATCTGCTAGTGCTCTAGAAAGGACATCAATTCGGCAATGACCCATGGATTGTATCAAAGAAAAAAACAATAATAATGATTAATAATAAATAAAGGACTTTCGAATTAAACAGAAGTTGCAGAGGAAAAATAAAGATCAGAAATACAAGAAAAAATAGATCTCAGAAATACAAGAAAATATAGATCAGTAAATGATCCGATAAGAATAAGTCTACGAATATTGACATGCTTATCGACTGATTTTTTTCGAATGCACCGTATATATCGGAATTCTGAATGTACTTTCATATAAAAAAATGTGGTTGAAGTAGACCAGAATCATATGGTACAGCTTTGTTTCACAAATCAATACCACAGTGAAATCCATAAATCTGAATTTCCTTGCATACCGATAAACTAATAAATTATTCCACCATGCATGCAGATTGATTACCAAACTTTTGGAGTAACTACTCCTTCTAAAGTTCCTCGAAATAACTGGCCAAGAAAATGCAGTGAACTAAGCAGAATTTTTTGTTTGTTGACCATTGAGTATTGGCAATTTATCTCTAGAAAGTAGGTTTAACAATCCACACCATCTAGTAAATGATAAATCTCTCATTTCATCAACTTTCTGTTATATTTTCAGGTCTACCAGTTCTCGAATTAGAGTAAATATGACCATTTTTTTCAACCAGAATTCATAACCCTGTACAGAAAGCTGTACAAAAAGTATGTTATGAAAGGAGGACACATAGTGCCTTACCTTTGAAAGCAACGGAAGATCAAGAGAGCTAAACTCATCATACTTGAAGTCCTTCACTTGCTCAGATTTATAATAACTTTCAAGGGAAACGACTTCACAACCAACAATATTTGCCATTTTACGAGCCAAACTAGTTTTTCCAGACCCACTTGGACCTCCTATGACAACAAAAGGAAAACAAACATAAGTGACTCTATATAAGCTCAAACTGAACTGCTACTGAGCCCATTTTGAGCTTTGCAATGTAATCACATTTGATGAATAGTGGTGAATGAAGTACAAAACAAGTTATCCAAACACTAATATGCAGACAAAAATGTAAGTCGATGGTGATATGGAAAAACAACACCAAGTCATCACTCACACCGCACCAGCACATACCAACATAGAATAATATGTTTGGAAGTAACGAATTCAGACTGACCAATCGTGACCTTTCCACAAGACCACAATTTGATGAGCAATAATCAATGGTTGGGGGCGGCCATAAGTAAACTACTTTGTTAATTTATGCCACAGGCTAGGCTTGCACCAAATCTACTCATCCCAGAGCCCCATTAATGGGTCACTATTTACGTATACTTTCATAGATAATAATGATAAGGAGAATAAAAGGTGCACTTTTCATGGCAGCAATGACATAATCTCGCTGATTTGTCTCCCTTCCTTTTTTACTTTAGTTGTTGATGTTAGGGAAGGGTCATTGACAGGAAAAAAGAGGTAGGATTGGTGGATGATTATGTTTCCGGGAGGGATAATACTTCTGCATCTCATGTACTTGGCAAGACAACATTATTTTCTTTTCTTGCAAGGAAACTAAAGTTCTCAATTTGCTTTATGTCTTGAGTATATTTTATATGATCACAGTGCCCCCAGGGGGAATATATAAAGCACCATTTGGATTTAATTTTTTGCAGGAAAATTTGAAAAAAGGCTGGTAGGGTTTTTAGGTTGAAATTTATAGGGAAGAACTAATAAAGCATAATTCATTCAAGTTATAGTAGAAGTGGATGACGATTAAGTCAGTTGTAGAGCTCAATGTTTGCTGACTTTAGTTTCTACATATCTCTTTTAGCTAAATCCTACGTAATATGAGTTGGTAAAGCTTTATAAAATACAACAAATATAAACCATCATTGTGATGCTGTATGCTTCTGAGTTCTGACAAATAAAATAGGAAGAGAAGTCGGATGTCAGCCAAAAAGAAACACCACCAAAATACACATAATGATGCAATCTGTCCAGCCAACAATACCGTAAGAGACCCTCGAAAATTATGAAAGTATTTACTAAGAGACAAGAAGATTGTGATGATTCTCACCAAACAAAATTAAAATACCATTCTCTAAAAAGAAATCATTTGGTGTTTGGATATGCAGTACAAATGTTCACAATCACAGGTGATAACCACTAAAAGAATCTTGAATGCTGAGCTGGCCCCAAAACCCATACTAATCAAAGTATTATGATAAGATATATGTCAACGGCCTTTTTATTTTTATTTAAGAAGAGGAAAATGGCGCTTGAAGAGATGGAAGCACCATGGTGTTAGAGCTTGTTCCACATTGTTTAATTATAACCTCCAAAGCTAGTATATGAGCCTGAACAACCTCTCCACTCATTGTCAATTGGTTTTGAGTTGGATGCTTTAACATGGTATCAGAGCTAGGCTTTCGGAGGCTTTTGGACAAGGCTACATATTGTTGATGGTTGGTTCCCCTTAGTTTGTCGTTGATAATTGTCGTATGTGTTGAATCGTTGTTTTTCTCTCCACGTCGGGTAGGGGTTGCTCGTGCAGGGGAGTGTAAGAGATTGTCCTACATTGGTTAATTATAACCTACAAAGCTAGTATATGAGCCTGAGCGGCCTCTCCACTCATAGCCAATTGGTTTTGAGCTGGATGCTTTAACATTGATTATACCACTTTACCTTTTTATACTGTTTATACCGTATAAAACATCATAGTACACGTTATTAATCATTTTACGCACTTGGAAACCCAGGTTTTTCTTCCAAAAGTAATTTATAGCTACACTCGCACTCATTCATTTGGATGTTAGACTATAGTCACAATTCATTCAAACAATTTCAATGACATAACTGAATAGCAAAAGAGTACTAATGCTGCAAGAACTGATTTCTTTAGGGTGGCTGTGATTTAGGGACAGGGAAGATCGAGGTTTGGCAGGCACGGGCATTCCGACATGAGGCAAGCACACTCGCGCGTACACACACACACAGGGGGGGGCGGCTTTGGCTTACCAATTCCAACAATAACTGGAAGACCTTTATTTTCCAACACAGCCTGAAATGAAAAGCGTAGTCACTAGTCAGTGAGGTTTAAATCTTACTAAAAGTTAAACTATCATAGACTTAGAGTTCTAAATTCGTAACGTTCGAAAAGTTTTTCATCCCGATTCCCAACGTTTCCAACAAACCTCACCTGTATTGCTTGAACAGCTAGAAGTAATCCCCTATCTAAGTCGTATGAATCAGGCATTGGAGCAAGGTGCAGGGCTTCCCTGAAAGAAGGATCTGCTTTTTGTTTCATGAGACGAATTGACATAAAGAAATAACTCAAGGCAGGGTTCACTTAACAATAACAGTGATACTGGTCAGTCAAAGTTTTATCTCAACTGGTTAAAAATACATACCAATGACAGTGCCCTCAGCAAGAGGAGAATCTGATGAGATGAAGTGCCAAGTTGCTAGCACTGGTTCCATTTTGGATTTTGTTGGGGATCGAGTCCATGGCTGAGATAAATCTTCAAGCCGGTTAACAAGGTTTGGAGTAATTCGAAGAGGCTTTGGTGCAGCAATCAACTGTTCTTGATTACTAGTTGAAGAAGCGTTCGGCATAAGTGGTGGCGTATTGATGCGTGGTACACCTGGAAGTGAGATGGATTATTTAGACAGAAATGGGTGACATGTAAGAAACCAGACAATCGCAAAGAATTCAGAAGGCGTGAGAAGTAATAACGAATGCCATTTACCCAACCTTTTGTTTCGAGAATCATTTCAAGGTATGATTTAGTGATCCATGGTCCACAGATACCCATCCTTGAGGCCTCTGCTCCAACTGTCTACAACAAAGAAGCATAATCAGAATAAAGCAAAAGTTAAGACCCAATATGTTTCCTGAGAGATGGAAAAATGACTAAATACTCGCATTCCTAAAACAAAAAAACAAAAAAAAAATTGAAAAATATGTGCCATTAATGCCTATACAATTGTTAAAAAAATAAGTCCTAACACATACTACAATTACCAAAAAAATGTTAGTATTTGTATTCGTGAATATTTGTGGCGATGATGAAGGAATGAAGGTTAAAATGGAAGATAGTCAATAATGCCTACTAATTAAACTTTTGGGGCGATGATGATGTTTTTCTGGAGCTCATAAGTCATAATCATAGCTTGAACAACATCTCATTGTAGAGTTTTAAGTTGCTCAACACAGTAACCTCAACCCTAGCCCTTATGGTCAATCCTTTCTTCCTCCACCACCCTCCAGAAGTAAACATAAACTTCCAAGCAGGTAAAAACACGAGGATTGCACGCTCCAACCTACCAAAACTGGAAATGACAAAAAAAAAAATGAAGATTTTACCAACACAAAAAGCAACACATGCATCACCATGAATACCAACCAAAGCACACTCATGGGAACAGTTCAACCCTTTATCTCCCACAAACATCAATAAGAACAATATTCTTTTTGGGCTTCCACATTACAATATCCCACACTGACTCATAAAAATAATGTTCTAGCAAAGGTAATTGTTCATACTTTCCGATTTGTGCCCCTCAGCACCATATACGTCTCGCCCAGGGAATCAATTGTTTCTAGGGACACTGAAACATTGCCATAGCTAACCGATGTAGATGCCCGTTTATAACTGACTACAACATTGTACCCCAACGCGAGCAATCCGCCTAGGGTCATCCGCCCAACCTGTCCCAGTTGTAAAGGGAGAAAAAGGATGAGAAGAACCATCCGAAGTCAATGAGCAAACGAGATAGGAAACAAACAGTGAAATATATTCGAAGTACTACTTAGATAAATATTTCATTGGCAAAAGAGGTGTCTAAATAATGGTGACTTTTACATCTATGCCGGAGAGGAAAATAGCCGTAAAACTCTAAAGGCAGTAAAGATTGCATGACGACCTTATCTTTATGTCTAGGAAAATAAATAATTAATAAGTAATACTTTGTCGATGTTTAACTTTAACCTGGGACTCAATAGTCAATGAAAATGTCTCACCTCAAACTCAGCTTTGGGCCGGATAATGTAATGTTTGTCAACAATCCTCTGGTCACCCAGTGACAAATAGTATCTGATACCAGATTGCCTCACCTTAATCCAATCATTTATACGTGCTTCTTCACTGGCAGAAGGAGGCCTCAAGTACATCTCAATAAAACTGAAAGCAAAATATAAGGTCATATGGCAGCTAGGAGTTATTCTTGCGCAAAAAAATGAAAGCGAAAAAAGAATTGCCCACAACTTACTTATCAATTATCGCTTCCTTTACATGAAAAATATTAGCTGAAGGATCTCCATTACGCGACTGCTACAAAAGCATGTAAGTTAAAGAAGCTCATAGAATTTTTCAAAGAAACAAGGAAGAGTAGCAACAGAGCCCTCCAGTGGATGCCAACTAACTGGTTCAGTCCTAGCTAAATGAAAAAATGAATGACATGAGAACAAGATACAAAAATTTATATCCCAGTACACCAGTAGAAATAATGAAATCGAAAAATCAATAAGGCACGACAAACCTCGAAGCCACGTGAACCGTTCAACTCACTTCATACGATTGCATCATAATAATACAACAGAAAACCAAAAAATGGAAGTTTTGCCTTGTGGCACCGTAACCAAGGGTTTATTTCATCTTTTTGCATTACACCTAAAGGACATTCGGTCGCAAAAGGTTTTCCAACTTTTATGTATGTTATGCTCCATTTCCCTAACATTTTCCAACAATCTGCTCCCCACTAATTGCACTTATCCAATCTCTTTTGACATCACCCATCCAGGGTTCAAAATAATATTCCCTATGCTTAACCTCATTTGTCTTGAAAATTTAATTTACAACATAAACCATCGAAAATAAAGGTAATGTACAATCAACTTTATCGTTTGCCAACCTTCAATACAAACAAAAAGAGATGCAAAGAAGCAATAGCACCCTAGATTGTCCAGTAAGAGGAATATACTCCATAAGCCATCTCTAACTTCTAACTGACATCCATTTTTCCTTTTTTGTTCTTTCTTTCAAGTTAAGGAACATTGTATAGACAAGCAAGTGGTCCAATACCCATGTAGAAGCCTTTTGTTTTTTGTTTTTTTTTTTTTTTTTTTTTTTATCAGCATGTAGAAGCCTTTTGTTTAGCTGTACTATTGTGACCTTCATGTCATCCAACCTTACGTGTGCAACCAAGAGAATTGGCCTCCTAAAGGCAATTGTCATCCAACTTGACTTATACTCCCTCCATCCCAAAATAATATTCCGACATTTCACTATTTATACTTTTCAAAAACTATTTGTACTTTGTACTTTGTAATTTTTCATATTTTTAATAATTTCAAAATCTTTGTCTAATGGAACTAAGTGAAATCTATCAAGCAATATCTATATTTGCATATAAAAAGCCATTATAAATGAAAAAATGTAGGTATTTTATAAGAGGTCCGAAGGGTGAATCATGGACAACTATTAATAACTAACAATGAAGTCCAATTCCTTCCAGGACACATCTAAATTTCAGAATCATTGAAATCTTAAAAATAAATAGATGAAGCAACACAAAAGGATTCACTCCATCTTGAGGAAATTTTAGATTGCATGCACTCATCCTTCTGCTTATGCCCGCTAGGTTAAAAAGTGTGTGTAGATAGATAGAAGAAGAAGTGAGGATAGATCTCAAGATTTAGTGATAACTTTTTGTAGGAACAAATAAAAATCAAGTAGAAGGGGAAAAGTACTATCTTCAGTGATATTAAGGAATGAGGTCGAGAAAAAGAATAAGCTTTCATAAAAAGATACTGATTACACCTGTAACAATCTTCTAGGTAAGGTAACTTCCCAAATCAGAAAAGCAGGTACAACAACTTAATACAGAGATGAGCAAACTTATGATTTTGCATGTACATAATACTTACGAACCTCACTTTTGCATTTGAGCTTGTATATTGGCTCTCTAAATGATGAAACAAAGCTGTTGTTGATTCTGATCTGCAGGATAATGCATCATATCAAAACTCAGCTGACGATTAAGGAGGCCAGGACATTCAAAACAAAAACCTGAGCATGATGAAGGTCCGGCTCGATGTGCTTTCTAAACAATGGGAAAATACTGTCGATAAGATAGTCCAACGAACAAGAATCTCCAATATCATATTGAACTTTGGATAATAGACTAAAATGAACACCACCAACCTGATCCAAAAAAACAAATAATAATAATGCCTAATTACTCATAAAATAATATCAATATATGATCTGGTCCAAAATTATATATATAACACACTCTTCCCAAAAAACCATGATCCTTTCCTGGATAACTCAGAAAATTCTAGTCCCTATAATGTTCATAAGTTAGAACAAAGTCTTACCACAGCCACACGAATATCTAACAAGGAGCGCAATCTTGCATGAAGAGCATACGTACCATCAACTAGTACCTACAAATACAAGAATAGAGCAAAAAAACAGCTAAGACGGGTTGTGGTTGATCATACGAAACATTACATGTATACTTACCACCCCAGACGAAGAGCTCTTTATTGCTTTGGAATCAACACGTCTCTTTTCTTGGAAATCGAACACTGGGGCCAGTGTATCTTGACCATTTATCAGATCCTATTTCCACACAAAAGCCTGTTTAAAATGAGTGAACACAAGGAAATTACTCTTATCTATATGATGTATAATGTTCTGACTCATATCCGCAGTTCTGTAAAGTTTTAGCAACATACGCAGGCCAGACTGAAGATAAGGCTCACATACGAAGGGTGGCATGACTTTGCTAATTTGAGGGTTTAGAAAAGAATGAAGTAAAACAAATTATGCAAGCTACAAGGTGCAACTTCCAAGCCATTACAACTTTTCACAACTACTAGGGGATGTGCTATATTTCTAAGAACTGAGCCAAAACATTTCCATGATTGCATAGAACCAAGTATTGGTTCAACTAGAAGACAAGAAATAGGAGTTTATACCTGAAGATTTCGAGCTAAAGTATCAAAATCTATGGAATCCAAATCGTTTCCATCATCCACCCCAACGCGATAGTTCTCCATCGACAAAAAATTACACCCAATCACCGATGCAACCTTCTCCGCTAGGCTTCAGATGATTCATTTCCAATAAGTCGGGGGGAAACCAACAAATACATAAGGACAGCCTTGTATCAGTCCAACTAAAAATCAAATTATACAAAGGACAAGTCCTCCAAAGATTTGTTTAACCAAACCGAAATCAGATTACAAAAGTAAGCTATGATGTGCAGGTATACCTTGTTTTACCAGACCCACTTGGACCACCAATGCCAACAGTTACAAGACCTTCTTTCTTTCCTCTTAGTTCTTGAATAGATTTTACCAACAAGTAGTACCCATGATCGAAAGACTGCAGGATTCCCAAAAAATCCACCACGGTTAGGCAACTAAAACAGCATATTATACAACAATCCATACAAACCCAATTCCATGGAATGGAAATAAATAACAAGTCATTGTCTATCAAAACATGCACAACATACATACATGCATGCATGCATAAATAAATCCATACATAAGCAAGAATCAAAAACATGAACAGTCTCTCTCTCTCTCTCTCTCTCTCTCTCTCTCTCTCTCTCTCTCTCTCATTTGGACAGAGAACACATGACCAGTAATTCGTCCAAGTAATTCCTAGAGCACATGTAGCTATGGGTAGCAACGGAAGCGAGTGTCTATTGGTCCATTTAAAATTTAAACCTAATAAATCTCGAATACTGTTTTTCTTTTCTCAGCGAAAGTCGCGCTATTGTTAGAACAGTTAGATTAGCACCTCGGATTCTGTTACGACTGAGAAAGTCCCAGTAGTTAGGAGTAGTTCATAACACTCATTGTCTGTCAATCTCAACAAAATATGCGAAATGATTTCCACCTGAAGCACAAATGAAATGAACTTGTACAAATACATGCATATGCAGAAAAACCTAAACTAAATGGACATATATTCATACGAAGCGACCATCATCTTCAAAATTTGAAGAAAACCCAGAAATGGAAACAAATAAACAAGAAAACCCAGAAATGAAAACCTTCATATGACGCGACCATCATCTTCAAAATTTGAAGAAAACCCAGAAATGGAAACAAACAAGAAGGGTTTGAGATTGAAAGAGATGGACATTGAATGCGTACCACATGAAGAGGGAGGGATTGGAGTATGGAAGATGAAGAAGACGAAGAAGTAGAGGGCTGTTGGTAGTAATCTCTACCCCCTTCTTGGAATACCCGCTGCACCACATCATCGTCCATGGCCACTAACTGCAACCCCCAATACCTGAGAGAGAGGGACAGAATGAGAAGAGAATTTTGGTTGCTTTCTGTGTTGTATAAACAAGGGAAAATTACAGTTTTCTCCCCCAAGGTTTCAGTTTAGTTATAATTTTCCCCTCATGTTCGAGAAAATTTATCCTCTCTCCCAAGGTTTAGGGTTACCTAACAATCTACTCCCTCCGTTAGTTGACTGTTAAGTCAAATACCGATTTCAATTTAGGCCAAGTTTCCCAATCAACACTAGATTTTATTAAGCGAGAAAGAAAGTTTGATAAAATCTCAGATTTTTGCACTAAAATTCTGAGATTTTATCAAACTTTCTTCCTCACCATTGATTTTATAAAATCTTGATAATTTATCAAGTGGGAAACTGGGCCTTACAACCCTTCCCTCATCTCTTCTAAGTTCTGATTTATAATTTTAACTCTCTATCACACTTCCCATAATCCGACTAACGGTAATTCCTGTACTGCCACAACCCTCCATCACCGCCATCATTGCCCACCACGCCAATTTTATATGCTCTTGATGAGCTTGAAAATATATCTTTTTTTTTCTTGAAACTTCAATGAGGGTTCATATTATAAGAAGAAGACGACAAGGGCCTCTATCTTTCTCTTTCCTGGCAGCGGATCCTCTTACCTATTTATCTTGTCACACTCCTCTGTCCCACCCCCCACACCAATGCCACATATTTCACTTCTCTCTAGCTTCCAATTCTCTTCGTTAGTCCGCTGTTAATCCTACATTGCAACTATTGTTGCCTATTTTTTGGATGCTAATGTTAGTGCAGTATGTTAATATTTTGTGGGCCTATTTTGGGTATATATGAAAGTTTCCTTACCCTACCTTCCCACCACTACGAAACTGATAAGTGTGGTTCACGTATTTGCATAGTGTTTCCGTGCCTCCCAACATCTATTAAAAGTTATGAGTCCAGTAGGCACGGGGTTTATGCTAGTTTTAGATATTCAAAAAACAAAGAACTAAATAACTGAATACTTGTTGTTTTGTCCAGACGATTAATAAGTTATTTTAAAATTACAGTATTTTGAAAAATAACAATGTAGTTAAGAGATTTTTGTCACTAAATTTGAACAAAAACACATTTTGATATTTCCACATAACGGGAAGAAGAAGAAAAAAAACAATAATGGGCGCATATTAGACCACCCAAAAAAATCTCTTAATTTGGCCGTCATCATAGCAAAATCGTGGTTACAAGATTTGGGTAGAAGTAAATCAATAACTAAAAACGGAAAAAGGAAATAAGAACAAAACGTGACACTTTTGTAACTTCATCATCAAATGGAACTTTAAATAAAATAAAATGAGTAGTACTTGAATAAAACATATCATCTTAATTTGGTAACCATCATATTGTTTGTACCTATTTTTGACAGAATGACAAAGGCCCTTAAAAGGAAACTCTGTGGCAGCCATCAAGAGACTTTAGTTCGACAGCCATCCGTCCAATAAAGATGCGCCACATTGCAAATACGTGGTAACAAAAAGAGAGCGAAGCATGATAGCCAAAGTTAATTGGAAATACTGAAGGTGGGCACCAAAGAACCAAGTTTGAGATTTCCGTGAGATCATGGCCTTGGAAGTTAGTGAAATCATGGGTAGTTTTGCACAACATCATGGGACACATGGCACTTTGTGCCAATTTTCCTCTTCAACCAGTGGAATAATAGTATTTGTTCATGGAAGAAATGGCATGGAAATAGGGGACGTGGATGGCAGTTTTGCTCGTGCAAGCTTTCTAGTCTCGTGTGGTGCCTACTATTTGCATCAAATGAAAGAATTCACACCCCTCAAAGGATTAGGGTGTGAATTGTGTAATTTGGAGTGTGTGCATTCTGCAAATGGGTGTGAATTCTGCAAAGGGGTGTGAATTTTGGGGGTGTGAATTCTGCATTTGAGGGTAAAATAATAAAAGCATCTTTAAAAAAAGACCTAACAGGATAACAATACAAAAAAGAGTTTTAATGGAAGCCCACCCAAAAAATAGGGGCGGGCTGTAATTTCCCATAAATATTTTCTCTGCGGGTTAAGGAAAATGGAAATGAAAGGGTACTTTGCTGGAAAGTAAATTGGTTGTGTGGCCGGAACCGAAAGAGAGATATTTGGGCTTGGTGGTTAGGGAACCTGGTTTTAGCCTTTAAATGGGGTACTTATAGACCGAGGTTTTTACAATTTCCCGCCTGCTTTGAGTGCTGCCGTGTTTGTCCCATGTTGTGCATCCCCATCCAATATGCTGCCACATGTTCCATGAAGTTAAATTTAGTCCCCCACAACGTCAGTTGGTAGGGCCGGTCTTGATTTTTCAAAGGCTTAAAGCGATAAAAAAAATAATATGGGCCCTTGGCGAATTCTTAAGATCAGCGTAAAATAAAATAAAAATTATAAAAAACTTTCCCCATTTCTCAAGCCATTAGTAGCCAACAATGTCTTGTTTTCACCTTGCACAAACAATTTACAACAAAAGCAAAATACTTTATTGGAAGTACTTGAATATACATGTCACGCCCTCAATTTTATAAACATAACTATGAGACATATCCACGTGGAAATACCCAAAATGTCAACAATTCTTCCATTGAAAGTCAAATATAGTCCAAAGTTCAAGTCAAAGTCGCACTTACACGTGCCCGAATCAAAGTCTTAAACATACGTAGAAAGAGTATAGAAGAGTTATTACAGGTTTCGAAAATGTCAAAAGATACAAGCTTTTGTGTGAAGTTACACAATCATCTTTATAAAAATGAAGTTTCAAGGTGATGCTCTAACTTCTCCATGTAAGCTTTCAAAAGATATGCATGCACGCATCCCAAGCATTCATGTCATGCTCCATGTTGAGTACCTGAAAATGATAGGGTGAGCTCACTAGCCCAGTAGGAAAAATCTCTACTCACACTATATTCATGTGGAATGAACAATGCACCAATGAATGAATACGAACGGATTAAAAGATGAGAGGGAAATAGAGCTCACACAAAACCCCCAAGGTGTTCGAAAGTAAGGGACTATTATGAAAGAGATCATCTAGGGTTATAAAACATCACATGTATCCCCGGTGTCCCCTTATTTATCATTCACGTGTCCAAGTGTCCAAGTGTCTCATAAGTGTCCGTATTCATTCATTACGTACAATAGATCACCAATTCTCAACAATTTAACAATTCAAAACTTAAAGAAGTCTCAAATCCCTTCCGAGTCTTGTGGGCCTCGTGGAACCCATGTCCGAGTCTTTTGGGCCTCGTGGAACCCTTGTCCCAGTCTTACGGGCCTCGTGGAACCCTTCCTAGCGACACACCGAATGGCGGTCCTAGTACAACAACATATAACACATTCACATTCCCAATTAAGAACATTAGAACACAACCCATTCATTTAACCGTGAACAAACTCCACATTTTTGTCCCACTCGTCACCATTTTCGCCAAACGTGTCAAACCGACTCAATAACAAGTGTAACCAATCGTATCACGTTGTGTCCAATCATTTCTCATGTCATGAACTCATTCTAATGCTTATGACATGGATTTGAGAGTTATCTAAGTGTCAAAGGTCGATTCCAAGGTGACATGAGCGATCGGGGACCAAACGGGCATCAAAAGGTCGACCGAAACACATTCAGGATTTCATGGGGTTGTTGGAATTTCCGCCCGGGCACCCCCATTCCCCCTCGGGCGGTCGGGGCAGCAGCACAGGGTATCAGAAAATCAGATTTTTGCCTCTTTGGGCATGGAATTTCAACCCAAGCTCTTGGAAAATGAAAATTGGCATCAAATGACATCCAAACAAGCTATAAACTCATATAGGGAGTGAAAATTCACCACATTTAACAAGAATCAACAAGAGAAATCACAAATCATAAACCCAAATCCACAAATTCAGTGGGTTTTCTCAAAATCAAGGAAGAACAAAAAAAAATACAAGTATATGTGCACAAATTCAACCAAATGAAGATAGGAGGAGGAGAAATCTTCCCTACCTCAAGGAGTTATGCTTCAATTCAAGCAAACAATTAAACCCTAGGTTCCTCAATCAACCCCAACTGAAAATGAAGCTCCCGGAGCGATTCCAAAGCAACCCGGGTTCCAAAATGCGTGTAGAAGAAGAATCTTTGGTTGAATCTTGGAGGAATTTGGGTTTGAGGTTGAGATTGAGGAGAGAGGTGAAGAAATTTTTTGAGAGAGAGAGGGGAGAGTAGTAGCCAGCCAAATGAGGGAGAGAGGACTGAAAAAATTCTGAAAATTTTCCCTCGATACAAGTATATACACCCCCTTTATTGCACTTACCCCCTTTGTGTTTCAAATGTATTTTAAAGACACCCTTGTGCATTTATCTAACTCCACATTGACCCTTCCTTAATCAATTTTCATTTCCTCACATTTCCCCAATATTATTCCGGGAAAATTATACGAAAAAACGGGTCCTTACAATACAAGCCAACTCCTATCTTGCTTCTCCCTGTTTGGCAAACAACGGATGTAGTGAAAGGAAGTGAAATGTCTGCCCTCATATCCAGATACCCTTAGGAAATTGATCTCCATCTTTCTTAAGGGCCCTCTTTCCACTACAAAGTCAATCTTGTCCCAATTGCTTGGATTATAAATGTTTGTAGGTCCACATTCACAATCCAAACCTCGTTATAAAGAGTCTAAGACAAAAAAATTAATTATTAAAGAGGGTTGGTGGGCTGTTTTGGGGTATATGTATACATAAGACTACTACATAAATGGGGCCCTAAAAATTAGCCATTTTTTGTGGGCCTAAAGCCTAGGCACCTTGGGCTTTAGCCCAGGGCCGGTGTTGGCAGTTGGAAGCAGTTTATCATCATATTTGGAGCCGAAAAAGCAGTTATTTGAGTAAACATTGGTCGTGGGACTTGAGCTCCAATCATTTTCTAAACTCATTTTTGTTTTTTGTTAATGACCATTGCACCGATTTAGCCAACGATCCAACGTGGACTGGTGGGGCCTAGAGGGCAATTCCAAATTTGGAAAAAAATACTATAAAAATTGGGCCCCAAATAGGAGGGAAATTTGGGCCCTCTGCACTCGTTTCTCTATCCACCCTTTCCATTCCTCTATACGATTCTCTTTTTCTCTCCACCTTCCATGTATCACTCCCGCAGTCCCGCTTTGAAACCACCGGTGCTGCCCCACTCTCTCTCCTCCCAAACCACCACCAATGGACAATCGGACTCTACCACTACCACTGACGGACGATCGGACTCTACCACTACCATCGACAGACAATCAGACTCTACCGCCACCACAGACAGACGATCAGACTCCACCACCGCCAGCAACGGACGATCGGACTCCACCGCCACCACCGACAGACTCCACCACCACCACCGACGAACTCTTCTCTCAAAGGTTTCTCTCCCTATATTTGCATTTATTTTCAAAGTACATGAAAAGAGTAAGAAATTTCGGTGGGTATGTACTATTTAGTAAAAGTTGGTAGGTAGATGAACGGTGCATGTGTGCAACAAAAAATCGGTGGGTTTAATGGTTAGCGTAAGTAGCTAGATATAAGGTTATAAGTATATGTTTGCATGTTGTATAGCAATGTGGGAAATGAGTAAGACAATGAGAAAATAGCAAGCAGAGAGAGGAGACGTGGGAGCCCCTCCAAGGGGGTCTCCCCAAACAGTGTTGTTGTGTGTGTGTGTGTATGAATGAAAAAAGGGTGTTCGGTAATTTGTAGGAAAATTAGTATATAGTAAGATTTGTGTGTATTTTGTATTTCTCTTTTATTCTCACCATCAAAAGACTCAAGAAAACAACTTTCCATGAAAGATAAGATAAGAGGACTTCAAATAATTTTGCAGTCAAATGAGGGATAGGGAATTGAGATAATAGAACCTGTGAGTAAGTAGTCGGGAGAGAAGAGTTGGTGGTGGTGCGTTGAGGTGGTGGATGAATGTGGTTTGGGACGAGGGGTCAAGAGAGAGGGAGGCGGCATCGGTAGTGGTGCGATGTTGGTGGTTGAGATCGGTTGGTGATAAAGAGAGGTTTCACGCCAGTGGTGGTGGTTGTACAATGAGAGGGGGCGGCGCTGATGGTGGGGGCTCCGGTGGTGAAGGATCGGTGGTTTGGGAGGGAGGGAAGGGGGAGTGATACATGGAAAAGGGAGAGAGAGAGAGAGAGAGAGAGAGAGAGAGAGAGAGAGAGAGTTGTAGAAGGGCCCAAATTTGCAGCTTATTTGGGGGCCAATTTTTCTTTCAAATTTTGAACTTTAAATTTTGAATTGTCCTCTAGGGCCCACCATTCCACGTTGGATCATTGGCTGAATCAGTGGAATGGTCATTACGTATAGCAAAATTGTTCTAAACTTAGAGCATCTCCAACAATCTAACAAAAAAGTTAGCCATTTTGCCTTACAAAAGTGTCATATAGTAATATAGCTAGCCAAAAAACATCACATCTACCCAATAGCCTAGCCACTTGGCTAAAAAATAAATAAAATTCCGCACGTCATCTTCTACCTCACACGAACGCGTGCACAACACGTGCCGAGAGTAGATCTGATCACTGTCCGGCACGCGCCACCTTTGACCGGCGTGTGCGAGGTCTCCAAAACTCCTTCGGAGACGGGCTTGCACCAATGGAATCGTCTCGACGAGAGCTACAACCCTCATGTATCAAAACGATTTTGGGATCTATTTTCCGGCGACCCATTTTTTCCGACGACTCAATGCGAGAGAGATGGGCTAGCAACCTTCCTAAACCTCCCCTGGTGTGGCGAGGTATTGTACCTATGGAGAAATTGCCAAGGACGTAGCCAAGGCTGTTGGGCATGGGGTTTTTGGGTTAACCTTGATAGTTTGGCTGAAATTTCCAACTGCCGAGGCTGCTGGAGATGCTCTTAGACGTAGGCAACCCATTTCTTCTGCTGCAAGCTTGAGCAACCAATTACCAAAATATAACCACCCACGTCCCACCAATCCACTTTCCAAGTGACACTTCACCGAACAAGGTCATTAGCAAAATTATCCGGTGTACCTCATTAGACTGTGACCCATTAGCCGAAGTGTGGAAATGGGCGGGCCAAACTCAATAAAAAATTACTTGGGCCTTTAATTAACAAAATAAAATCCATTAATTTTATAAGGAAATTTAGCCAAATTTGGCTAAAAATTAATATTTTTAGTGTGTTTACAAGTGACACTTTAATATGTGTTTACACTCAAATTTGACATATTAAAGTGACCTTTATGATTTGGATTGTTGCTTCAAGAGATTTGAGTAAAAAATACTTTTCTTAATTAGCCTCCCTCATAGCAAAAATAAAATAAAATATGTAAATGGCTATTTTCTTAGCCATCTGATTTTTTTTTTTTGGTTGCAATTGCTCTCTCTCTCTCTCTCTCTCTCTTGTATTCTCTTGTTTTCAATATTGCTGTGTTGAGTGTACATAATATTTATATATATTGAAAAAGTGAATCAAAGAGTTTCTTACAATTTATTATCAAACCCGAGCATTATGTTTTACAGAATCTCCCGTTCAAGAATACAAAATCTCCCAATCAAAAAGTATAATTAATATTTTTGGGCACAATCTTGATAAGAACTACAGTTTCCTATTCCAGTACCCTTCACCGTCTTAAGGTAGCCAAAATTGCTTGTGTTGATCGGTGTAGCATTCTAAAACCATCTTAAGGAAAATATAGCATATGATAATGTATAATCAAATTTTAAGAAAATCTTTCCAAAGGGAAGAAGCAAATATTGCCCCTTTTTTTTTTTTGAGAAATAAATAGAAATTCATTAAGATAACCAAACATACAACATGTCCCAACAGAACCATAATGTCTCAAAATAAAACACAAAGCTAAACAACAATAGTGGGCTGAACAACAATTCCATCACTGGTGTCCAGGTGAGGAACAAAAGAAGCCAAGACATGCTTAGCAAGTAAATGAGCTCGCTGAATATGATGGCGCGCAACCTTCAAAATCCTACAAAACGACAATTTGGAGACCTCCACTGTCAGGTTGCACAACAAAAAAATATCATGATGATGATACTTATATAGGAGTATTAAAATAAATCAAATGGCCACTCTGGCGTGTTGAGTTGTCCACCCATATCAGCATCTGTGGTACAAGTTTGTGTCTTATCATCATCACACCTTAGCCACCCACTCACGGGCGACTCCACCTTATGGATTGGGGGTCAATCGACCCTACGGGAAAAAAAATATACAGTACTACTATTATATTAATTTTTTAAAATATTTTTAAATGAACCCCCTAAATTTGGTGGTGATACCATTTGATGACTCCTAAAAAGTTCATAAAAGTTGGCTTTTTGTGTAGTTTTTTTTTTTTTTTTTTGTGTAGTTAGTTTGAACCTTTGTCACTCGTTTTGTTCTTTTGATAAGGAGATGTTGATCTAATCTTGCTAGGTTGAGTTTTAAATGTGATTTTTGTTGGACAAACAAGATTTTTAGTTGCCATTATTGTGACATTTTTATTTAATTTATGATTGATAAAAATATTTAATGTTTATGAGTGATCCCACACTTCCGAACTTCTGGAATCGCCATTGACCCACTGCCTGCAATCCCCTCACCGGTCAGCTACCACCTTCGGTAACCGGACCACGAACTAACAACCTCTTCTTAAATGGCCATCGGTTTTGGTAAACTCAAAATAGAAGTCAAAAGCTTATCCGAAGCTCATTTTGACTAAATCAAGAATTTATTTTGTTTCCTTCGTCATTCCTAATATATTATATGGGGAGGGGTAATGGGATTTGATCACGTGATGCAGCATGTGGTATTCAACAGCTCTACCACATGAGTTAGCCACCACTTGCACTTAATCATGAAAATTTGAGAATGCGCTTTTTAGAAAAAATTACTGGCGTTTGTTGGCCACGCAATTTTGAGTCCCGGGCAGGCACCACGTGACTATGCCCGAGCACCCATATCGACCATCCAAAAGTATTTTGGACGGCTCCAATTTCTTCATTCTCTCTCCTCTCTGACCGCGTCGTTACGTGTCAAAAATAAACTTGTAAAATTGTGGAATTAACTACCACTCTGTGGAATAGCGGTTAAGACCGAGTGTCGATCCGCAGGGACAAAATTGGCTGAGTTATAAAAATTTC